>JAHRHZ010000250.1:6643412-6689450 GCA_024137785.1 Ginglymostoma cirratum
GAGGAATGGGAGGGGGGAGTTGAAATGGTTCGCGACTGGGAGGTGCAGTTGTTTGTTGCGAACTGAGCGCAGGTGTTCTGCAAAGCGGTCCCCAAGCCTCCGCTTGGTTTCCCCGATGTAGAGGAGGCCATAACGGGTACAGCGGATGCAGTATACCACATTGGCAGATGTGCAGGTGAACATCTGCTTGATGTGGAAAGTCTTCTTGGGGCCTGGGATTGGGGTGAGGGAGGAGGTGTGGGGGCAGGTGTAGCACTTCCTGCGGTTGCAGGGAAAAGTGCCGGGTGTGGTGGGGCTGGAGGGGAGTGTGGAGCGGACAAGTGAGTCATGGAGAGAGTGGTCCCTCCGGAAAGCAGACAAGGGTGGGGAGGGAAAAATGTCTTTGGTGGTGGGGTCGGATTGCAGATGTTCACCTGCACATCTGCTAATGTGGTATACTGCATCCGCTGTACCCGTTATGGCTTCCTCTACATCGGGGAAACCAAGCGGAGGCTTGGGGACCACTTTACAGAACACCTGCCCTCAGTTCGCAACAAACAACTGCACCTCCCAGTCACGAACCATTTCAACTCCCCCTCCCATTCCTCAGACGACATGTCCATCCGGGGTCTCCTGCAATGCCACAGTGATGCCACCCGAAGGCAGCAGGAACAGCAAATCATATTCAGCTTGGGAACCCTGCAGCCCAATGGTATCAATGTGGATTTCACAAGCTTCAAAATCTCCCCTCCCCCAACCGCATCCCAAAACCAGCCCAGCTCATCTCCACCTCCCTAACCGGTTTTTCCTCTCACCTATCCCCTCCTCCCACCTCAAGCCACACCCCCATCTCCTATCTACTAACCTTAGCCCGCCCCCTTGACCTGTCCGTCCTTCCTGGACTGACCTATCTCCTCTCTACCCCCCTACCTACACTCATCTTTACTGGCTCCATCCCCGCCTCTTCGACTTGTCTGCCTCCTCTCCACCTATCCTCTCCTCTATCCATCCTCTATCCGCCTTCCCCTCTCTCCCTATTTATTTCAGAACCCTCTTCCCCTCCCCCATTTCTGATGAAGGGTCTCGGCCCGAAACGTCAAGTTTTCCTGCTCCTATGATGCTGCTTGGCCTGCTGTGTTCATCCAGCCCCACGCTTGTTATCTTAAATATTATTAAATGGATGAACAGGTTTGAGGGGCTGAATAGCATCCTCCTTGTCCCTGTTTGCATGTTAATAAGTCTTTGAAACTGTTTCATTACAAACAGCAGAAAGAAAGAAATAATGAACATTATTATCCTAAATAACGATTTTATAGATACAAAAACTTTTGAGACAGCTTACTTGGGTCACCATATTTTAGCTCTTTATTCCGTGTCATGCTGTAATTTGTTTCTTTTCAGCAAATTTCTTCATTCACGCAATATTATTTTCTTTAGTTGTGTTCTCTTCCCACGATATCCAAACAATCAATGAACTTAGCTCATTTTCCCTTTAAGAGATAGTAAGAACTGTCGATGCTGGAGTCAGAGATAACACGGTGTGGAGCTGGAAGAACACAGCAGGCCGAGCAGCATCAGAGAAGCAGGAAAGCTGACGTTTCGGATCGGGACCCTTCTTGAGGAAAAAAAATTCCTTTAACATGTGTTCCTTCAACTGATGTCTTCAATAGTTTTAAGGAAGCCTTCTTTTCTGGTACTTGAACAGCCACCTGCTTCCACCTTTCTTCTTGCTGTTTTCTAACCACTGTCGAGCAAACACGTGGCCTTTATGTGCTTCCAGCAGGAGTTTTGGCCCCTCTCTTACTTGCTAAACAAGACTCTCAAACCAGCAGACACCCTCATGAACTCAAGTTCTGTCTGTGTCTCCTTGTGTCAATGAAGACTTTGTTGCTAGGCAACCCCTCAATTTTCTCACTGTTTTAATCAATTGAACAGGTCACACTCAGCTTTACGCCAAGGTTTTAAATGCCTGCTAAAAAAAAGACTTGGGACTCTCTATCACCAAAACTCATAAACTCAAAAATAAACCAAAATAATGTCTAACCCGTTCTTAACACACAGTCAATAGAAGTACAGATCAAACCTAAAGCCATATGTCATTCCTCCTATTTAGATCCCAAACTCCCAGGTAATAATAAGATGACAAACCAACATCACAACATCTTTTCATCAAGACAGACCAGTGGTCTATCTTCCACCTGTGATAATTAGGCAGACCCCTGGACACAGCAAAACAAGGAGGATTGAAAGGTTTTTGTGGTTCAGAGTAGTTTCCCTACCTTTGAGCTATGAAGCCTGGGTTCAAGTGCCCCTGGTCCAGAGTAGCGCCATAACATCTCTAAATAGGTCTCTGAACAAGAGTAGAAGGAGGATTGGTGACACATGAGACAACCCAGAGCCCATCATGTCAAACTCATTCCATTCTACTGCCCAAAGGATGCTGATGGATGGGATTGTAATCATTGTTTGATGGAGCTGTCTGACTTCAGAGACCCTCATCAATATCATTGACCTGGGCATTATTTCTCCTCAAGTGTGTTCCCTTGTGTGAAGTTGCTTTGGCTACAATCCCATGAAATGTTGGGGCCCCTGAGGCCTGATCCCTTGTTTGAGCTTTGCCAGTCATTCAAGTTTCAGGAGATTATTTGGTCACCATAGCAACCAAGCTGAATTTGAGGTAACAAGGTGTAGAGCTGGATGAACACAACAGGCCAAGCAGCATCAGAGGAGCAGGAAAGCTGATGCTTCGGGCCATCTGTTTTCTTCTGTATTCTTCACCAAAAAGGAAAAATAAAATAATTACAATTACAGAACATATGTGCAGTACTCATGGCTTCCCAAAGTGTTTTACCAGCCATAAATTAGTTTTTATAATGTAGGAAATGCCACGGCTAATTCATACGCAGCAAGCCCCTGCAAAAGGCAATTGTGAGATGTTCTATCTGACTGATGCTGACCAAAGGAATATTGGAACGGCAATTGTAATCTCATTGTTTAAGAAAGGAAGGGTGGAGGACACAGGGAGGTACAAGACCTATTAGCCTGTAATCATAGCAGGGAAAATATTAGAATTTATTTAAAGGAATCTGATTACTGGATATTTTGAGGTAAATTGTATGTTTAGGCACAATCAGCACGTATCTACAGAGGGAAATCATCTTTGGCAAAACTGGTGGAGTCTTTTAAGGATGATCAGACATGACCTAGAATGGTAGAGCAGGCTTGCGGGACTAAATGGTACACTCTTGCTCCTGAATTTTGTAAAGACCATGTTTTTCTTTATGTTTAGTTAGGGACTGAAATGGGAAATGAACCTTATGCGAAAGGGATTGTTGAAGGATTATAGCACTTTTTTAAAAAGCAAATTACTTGACACTCGTTGTAAGTGCTGTTTACACAGCTGCTGGGCAAGCCACAGTGGGAAAAGGTTTATAGATGCTGGAGCTGGGGACTGTACAGAAATGGAGATGCAGCTTACAATATGTAGCTGATTAGTCTGTGAAATAATGACCACTTATGGATGACAAAGACCTTCTGCCTGGCAGAAAAAAAACTGAGATTTGCTCCCAGAGAGCCAAACAGTGTGTGGCTATGAACAAGATAGTGAAAAACCATCAGATCTCCATAAACTGAAGAGCTGTCTTTGTTCTCTGCAGAAAGACCATTTTAAGCCTGAAGAAAACAAAAAATATCTATTTTCTTTTCAGCAATTATGGCAAGCCTGTAATGTTTAATTAATAAGTCAGAGATTTATATAATTGTGAACCAGTCACCCTGTGCTTCCTACAAACAAGTGAAAGCATCTGAAGATGAAAGAGCTAGAAGAAGCGCCCTGAATGATCACTCAGTAACTCCTTTGAACAGGGACCATTGAACTGCCTTCCCTCTACTCATAATAGTCATTTTTTAACTCCTGTCTGTGTCTGTCCATACGTGTGTACAGAGGGCAGTGTTCATAAGGCAGTTAGAATTTAACTAGTGAAGGTATTTGCTGTTAGTTCAGAATTGTTTTCCTGTATTTAATTGCGTGACCATTTACTTGTAATAAAGAATATTTTGTTTTCAGTACAGAAATCTGCTTTCTGTCAACTTGGATATAAAAGACAGGGGAATTAGGGAATTTAGCAAGTTTTTATTTAAAGATCTTTAACTTTGACTGTAACTCTAACTCTGAGGATAGAGGGGCTTGCTAACCCTAATCAGGTGGCACAGGTCCTATATTGTTAAGCCTCTTTTTCCTGACTTACCTCTACTCCTGCCTCATCAATGGTGACTGATCTCACAGTCACAATGTCCCTATTCTCTGGAACATTTGGTCATCTCTTAAATAGTTGCTTCTTCACACATCTTTCAGATTACCCATCATCCATCAAAACATTTCCGATCAGCTGGTTGGTTTTATTCAACTGCACTCTGGAGTTATATCTCCTTCATGAGGGAGACAATAAAAAAGCACATGATTCTGTAAATAAATAACAACATTTGAAAGTTGAAATCATTACTATGTACATCTTTTCCATATTGTATTCTGTGCTGCAGTATAATCCCATTCTGGTTTGTACCTTAAGTCACAAGTGATGTAAATCTTCAAGTTTGAAGCATAATTGAATCTCAATAAAATGGGAGTAGAGTCCCTGTAAATGTAAATGTGAATATTGAAAGCAATCCGGCATTGCTGAGTGATAGCACAGCATCCCATGTACTTATCACATTGCTCATAACTGGGAACATTGTAAACCCTAGAATCATCCTTTACCACTACATGAATACAATCGTTATTTCAAAGTGAAATACAGGCACTGAAGATTACATGTGTTTAATTTCATCAATTTCTTGCCACAATAAAGTTGCTGCATAGAAAGAATTCATTTTATTGCCTTGTAATGATATTTTACTGAAAATCATAAATTTGCATTCTATTCACTCACTGGATGTGGGTCTCACTGGTTGGGCTAGCTTTCATTACCAGTCCCTAGTTGCCCCTTGGGAAGGTTGGAATGAGCTGCCTTCTTGAACCGTTGCAGTCCTCCTGCTGTGGGTTAACCCACAATGCCCTTAGGGAGACAATGCCAGGGTTTCGACCCAGTGACACTGAAGGAATGCCAATATATTTCCAAGTCAGGATGGTGAGGGCCTTGTGGGGGAACATGCAGGTGGTGTTTTTCCATGTATGTGCTGCCATTATGGAGCACTTAGGTGGAAGTGGTTGTGGTTTGGAAGTTACTGCTAAGGACACTTGGTGAATTTCTGCAGTGCATCTTGGAGATGGTACACACTGCTGCTGCTGGGTGTCGGTGGTGGAGGGAGTGGGTGTTGGTGGATGTGGTGCCAATCAAGCCGGCTGCTTTGTCCTGGATGGTGTCAAGCTTCTTGAGTGTTGTACAAGCTGCACCCATTCAGGCAAGTGGGTGAATACTCCATCACACTCCTGAGTTGCAGGCCATTGTTGGGTACACAAACCCTACAGCAGCACCTCCACGCCCAGCACTTAACCTCCCAAACACTTCCCCTGCATTCCACTCAACACCATCAATCCACAACCTACCACTGCCTGCTCCCAATCCCTGATACTCTGCAAACATCACACTCCCCCACTTCACCACTCCTCCATTCCCTACCTGCTCTCACTCCCCAACAAGACAGTGTTGAGATCTTAAAATACTCCCAGTGACCATCTCTGACCTTGTAACCCTGGGAGAAGAATTGTGCTGCTAACATTGACTTTAAAAAAAAGCCTCTCCTTTTTTGTCTGTTTTACTATTCACCAAAAAGAGGGATATGAGGGGTGTTGAGGTTCGGGAAAGGTTTGTGGATGCTCTCGGGAAGATCAACATTACAAAGCAGGAAATATTGGGCATCTTGAAAGGTATCAAGATAGGTAAGTATCCAGGGCCAGACATGATTTAATCCAGGATACTGTGAGAGGCAAGGGAGGAAATAATTGAGGCCTTAACAGATATCTTTGCATCCTCATTGGCCTCAAGCAAGGTTCCAGAGGACTGGACAATGGCCAATGTTGTTCCTTTGTTTAAGAAGGAAAACAGAGATAATCCAGGTAATTACAGGCTGGTCAGCCTGATGTCAGCAGTGGAGAAGCAGTTGAAGAAAATAATGAGACATAGGGTTTATTCACATTTGGAAGAGAATGTACTAATTAAAGGCCATGGGTTTGTGTGGGGAAGGTCATGTTTCACCCACTTGATTGAGTTCTTTGAGGAGGTAAGAAGAATAATTGATGAGGGAAAACTTCTAGGTGTTGTCCACATGGTCTTTAGTAAGACATTTGATAACATATCACATGGCAGACTGAAATGAAAGGTAGAGTTTGATGGGATCCAGAGTGTGCTGACTAGATGGATACAAAGTTGGTTTGGTCATGGAAGACAGACAGTAGTGGTGGAATGGTGCTTTTCAGAATGCAGATCAGTAACCAGTGAGGTTCCATAGAGATCAGTACTGGGACCTTTGTTAACTGTACTATATATCAATGATCTGGAGGAAAATGTAGGTGGTCTGATTAGTAAGTTTACGGATAACACCAAAATTGGCAGAGTTGCACATAGTGAGGAGGATCGTCAAAAGATACAGCGGCATTTCGATAGATTGCAGGTTTGGGCAGAGAAATGACAGACAAATTTGAGAACTTTGCCTAGACAAATGTGAGGTGAAGCATTTTAGAAGATTCAGATTATACAATGAATGGCAGAACCCTTGGGAGCATTGACATACAGAGGAATCTGGGCCTACATGTCCACAGATCACTTAAAGGGGCAACACAGGTGGATGTGGTGGTCAAAAAGGCACACAGAATGCTTGCCTTCATTGGCAGGAACATTGAATATAAAAGTTGGCAAGTTATGTCACAACTGTGTAAAACTTTAGTTCGGCCACTTTTGGAATATCATGTGCTGTTCCGTTTGCCACACTACCAGAAGAACATGGATGCTTAGGAAAGGGTGCAGGGAAGGTTCACCAGGATATTGGAAGAACACAGCAGGCCAGGCAAGGAAGGAAAGGGGCAGTCAAAGTTTTGGGTATTATCCTTCCTCAGAACTGGATGTGGGGATAGAAGGAGCTGCTGATAAACGGTGGGGGTAGGGTGGAGGGAGAATGGTGGTGACAAGTGGACACTGGTGGTAGGTACAACCAGGTTGGTGGATGGGAGGGTTGCAAAGGGCTGAAGGGCTGAAGAGGTCATAACAGTGTGGCAGTGAGATATCAGAAACATTGACTCTCCTTCCCTCCACATGCTGCCTGGCTTGCTGTGTTCTTCCATCCTCCTGTTTGTCTACCTGGATTCCAGCATCTGCTGTTTTTTTTTGTCTCTGGCCAAGCTTATACCAGTGCAAAGTGTCTTCAAAGGATGCTCACCTTGAAGAAGTTCTCTGCCTCTCTCAGACGTGAACTCAGTGAGTCCCTTTCTCATTGCCACACTGCAGTAACCTCTTCATCCCTCCCTGACATGCTCAATGCTTTCTGTGCTTGGTTCGAGCAGAACATCAGTGGCACAGTTATGCCTACCCCAGACATAACTATGCTCACTGTCACTGCTGCAGATGTCAGATTGATCTCCCTGGGAGACAACCCAAGGAAAGCGATGGGTACGGACGGTGTCCCCGGCCGAGCACCTAGATCCTGTGTGCACCAGCTGGCAGAGGTATTCACCAACATCTTCAACCTCTCCCTCCTACAAACTAAAGTCCCAGCAACTTTGAGAAAACCAGCAACATCCCAATACCTAAGAAAGCACACGCAAAGTACCTTAATGTCTACTGCCTCCATAATAATGAAATGCTTCAAGATGCTGATCATGGCCCACTTCAACACCAGTCTCCCAGCCTGCCTCAATCCCCTATGGCTTGACAACTGACATAGCAGGTCCACAGAGGATGTCATATCCCTAGCTCTGCACTCATCCCTGGAACATCTGAACATCAAAAGGCACCTATGTCAGGGTCCTGCTCGTTGACTACAGATTCAACACCATTGTCTCCTCCAAACTGATTTCAAAACTATGACCTTGGTCTCAGCTCCACCATCTGAAACTGGATCTTTCACTTTCTGACCCATAGACTGCAATCGGTGAGGATGGGTAACCGCACGTTCTCCATGATAACGCTCAACACTGGAGCCCCCAGGGATGTTTTCCGCAGCCCTCCACTGTACTCCCAGTACACCTATGACTGCATTGTAAAATTCCGAACAGATACCATCTATAAGTTCGCTGACAACACCACTGTAGTTGGACGGATATCTAACAATGACGAGTCAAACTACAGAAGGGAGATAGAGGGCTTGGTGACATGGTATAATGAAAACAGTCTGTCTCTCAATGTCAGCAAAACTAAAGAACTGATCATTGACTTCAGACAGAAAAGAGGAGAACATGCCCTCAACTATATCAATGGACTGGTTTGAGAAGGTGAAGAGCATCAAGTTCCTTGGAGTGACGATAACCAACGGCTTGTCCTGGACTTCCCACGTAGATGTGACAGTCAACAAAGCACAACAGCTCTTCTTCCTCAGACAGCTCAGGAAATTTGGCATGTCCATAAGGTCCCTGACCAACTTCTATAGATGCACCACTGAAAGCATACTGCCTGGGTGCATGACGGTCTGGTACGGCAACTGCTCTGCCAGGTCCGTAAGAAACTACAAAAGGTTTTGCGCACAGCCCAGCCCATCCCAGAAGCCAACCTTCCATCCATGGACTCCATTTACAAGGCTCGCCGCCATGGGAAAGGCGGCCAATATCACCAAAAACCCATTGTACCTGGTAATGACTTCTCACAAACTCTTCCATCAAACAGAAGATACAATGCAATAACAAAGTTGCTGGAAAAGCTCAGCAGATCTGGCAGCACCTGTGAAGGAAAAAACAGAGTTAGCATTTTGGGTCCAGTGACTCTTCCTCAGTAATGATACAGAAGATACAGAAGCCTGAACACACACATGAGCAGGTTCAGGAACCGCTTCCTTCTGGCCATTATCAGACTGCTGAATGGACTCTGGCCTCAAATAAATGTAATCTGCAATGTAACCTGTATGCCTCTAAGTCTTTTTGATCTGTACATCCTTTGCTAGCTGTGATCTGCCTGTGCTGTTTGTAAACAAATGTTTTCAATGTATTTCAGTACAAGTAACAATAAGATTAATCAATCAATCAATTGAGTGGACCAGGAAGGAGTGCAATGGAGTCTAGACATAAGAATGGCAAGAATAAGAGGTTCAGCAGAGATAGGGTGAAATTGGGAGATGCTGTAGAGTTGGAAATCGGCTCAGTTTGTGATGGAGTGAAAATGAGACAAATGTGACTCTGAGATTATAAACAGATTTATTCAACTTCAGGCTGTTACCAGGAGTGGGATGGAGTTGATCACCAGGAAAGGGATTTCAGAGAGAGCATTGAATCAGTCCTCCCAATATTTAATTGGAAGTGTTTATTCATTCAGTATAGAACATAGGATGAACAATCTGATAATTTAGATTACAAGGTGTAGAGCTGTTTGAACACAGCAGGCCAAGCAGCTTCAGAGGAGCAGGAAAGCTGACGTTTCGGGCCGAGACCCTTCTTCAGAAATGGGGTTCTGAAATAAATAAGGAGAGAGGGGGAGGTGGATAGAAGATGGATAGAGGAACAGATGGGTGGAGAGGAGACAGACAGGTCAAAGAAGTGGGGATGGAGCCAGTAAAAGTGAGTGCAGGTGGGGAGTTAGGGAGGGGACAGGACAGTCCAGGGAGGACAGAAAGGTCAAGGGGGCAGGATGAGGCTGGTAGGTAGGAGATGGGGGTGGGGCTTGAGGTGAGAGGAGGAGATAGGTTGGAGGAAGGATAGGTTAGGGAGGCGGGGACAAGCTGGGCTGGTTTTGGGATGCTGTAGAGGGAGGGGAGATTTTGAAGCTTGTGAAATCCACATTGATACCATTGGGCTGCAGGGTTCCCAAGCGGAATATGAGGTGCTGTTCCTGCAACCTACGGGTAGCATCATTGTGGCACTGCAGGAGGCCCAGGATGGACATGTCGTCTGAGGAATGGGAGGGGGAGTAGTTTAGTGTGAACCGAGCGTAGGTGTTCCGCAAAGCAGTCCCCAAGCCTCCGCTTGGTTTCCCCAATGTAGAGGAGGCCACAATGGGGACAGCGGATGCAGTATACCACATTAGCAGATGTGCAGGTGGACATTTGTTTGATGTGGAAAGTCTTCTTGGGGCCTGGGATGTGGGTGAGGGGAGAGGTGAAGGGGCAGGTGTAGCACTTCCTGCAGTTGCAGGAAAAAGTGCTGGGTGTTGTCGGCTGGAGGGGAGTGTGGAGCAGACAAGGGAGTCCTCGACTGTGTCTCCAGTTTTTGACCTCTGAGTGCGGTTAGTCGTGGCCCTTGAAAAATGAGGACATCTGGGATGTCCGGGAGTGGAATGCCTCATCCTGGGAGCAGATGCGGCGGAGGCGAAGGAATTGGGAATAGGTGATGGCATTTTTGCAGGAAGGTGGGTGGGAGGAGGTGGACTCTAGGTAGCTGTGGGAGTCAGTAGGCTTGAAATGGATATCGGTTTCCAGGTGGTTGCCAGAGATGGAAACAGAGAGGTCCAGGAAGGAAAGAGTGGTATTAGCGATGGCCCAGGTGAACTGAAGGTTGGGGTGGAAGGTGTTGGTGAAGTGGATGAACTGTTCGAGCTCCTCATGGGAGCACGAGGCAGCACCGATACAGTCATCAATGTAAGAGAGGAAGAGGTAGGGCCAGTGTAGCTACGGAAGAGGGATTGTTCCATTTAACACCCCCCTCAGTGGTCGAAAACGCCCTCGACTGTGTCTCCTGCATTTCCTTCAACTCATACCTCATACCCCCTCCCCGCAATAACAACCAAAACAGAATCCCTCTCGTCCTCACGTACCACTCCATCAACCTTCAGATCCAACGCATCATCCTCCGACACTTCCGCCATCTGCAATCCGACCCCACCACCAAAGTCATTTTTCCCTCCCCACCCTTATCTGCTTTACAGAGGGACCACTGTCTCCGGGACTCCCTGTCCACTCCACACTCCCCTCCAGCCCCACCACCCCTGGCACTTTTCCCTGCAACTGCAGGAAGTGCTACACCTGCCCCCACACCTCCCCCGTCACCCCCATCCCAGGCCCCAAGAAGACTTTCCACATCAGGCAGAGGTTCACCTGCACATCTGCCAATGTGGTATACTGCATCCGCTGTACCCTTTGTGGCCTCCTCTACATCAGTGAAACCAAGCGGAGGCTTGGGGACCGCTTTGCAGAGCACCTACTCTCGGTTCGCACTAAACAACTGCACCTCCCAGTCGCGAACCATTTCAACTCCCCCGCCCATTCCTCAGATGACATGTCCATCCTGGGCCTCCTGCAATGCCACAACGATGCCACCCAAATGTTGCAGGAACAGCAAATCATATTCAGCCTGGAAACCCTGCAGCCCAATGGTATCAATGTGGATTTCACAAGCTTCAAAATTGCCCCTCCCCCTACCGCATCCCAAAACCAGCCCAGCCTGTCCCCGCCTCCCTAACCTATCCTTCCTCCAACCTATCCCCTCCTCCCACCTCAAGCCCCACCCCCATCTCCTACCTACTAGCCTCATCCCGCCTCCTTGAACTGGCCGTCCTCCCTGGACTGATCTATCCCCTCCCTAACTCCCCACCTACACTCACCTTTACTTGCTCCATCCCCACCTCTTTGCCCTGTCTGTCTCCTCTCCACCTATCTGTTCCTCTATCCATCTTCTATCCGCCTCCCCATCTCTCCCTATTTATTTCAGAACCCCCTTCCCCTCCCCCATTTCTGAAGAAGGGTTTAGGCCCAAAATGTCAGCTTTCCTGCTCCTCTGATGCTGCTTGGCCTGCTGTGTTCATCCAGCTCTACACCTTGTTATCTCAGATTCTCCAGCATCTGCAGTTCCTACTATCTCTGAGAAATTAGATTCCTTGGAGGAGTGAAGAGTGGAGCTGGCAAGTTGGCACTGGAAGTCATCAGGGTACACGTCAAAATGAACACTGTGTTTTGGATGACGAGAAGCCATTGTCAGTGATAGAGAGATAGAAATGGATGCAGTCGAGAATATTCCAACCCAACAGCAAGACAGTAGAGAGGCTTCAGCCAAGGCTTCAGATGGTGTGTTCTCTGTATCAAAGGCTACAGACAGATAAGGAAGGGTACAGAGGGATAGTGTACTTTTACATTGAACAAAGAACAGTACAGCACAGTACAGGCCCTTCGGCCCATGATGTTATGCTGAACTTTTACTTTAATCCTAAGGTCTACCTAACCTCCACCCCTGCCTTTGATCCAGAATGTCAGAAAGCCACCTGGAGAGATCAGACATGGAGCTCCATGAAAGACAGCAGATTTGAAAGACAATTTCAACGACTTTAGAGAGGAAAGATAAGTTGGAGATGGGTTATATGTTTTGAGGAGAGGGTTATGATGGCAAATCAAAAGAGGAGCAAAACAATAGGTTGATTAGTATTGACAATGACAGGGAGTGTAGGTGTGAGGAGGGGAATTTGAGTCGTTAGTAGCAGAGTGGAAACAAGATTGAGAGAACAGGATGTGGACAAGATGGGCTCAGAGAGGTCATGAGTAGATAATAGAAGGAAAGCTCTGAAAAATGTCAGTTCAAGTCAAGTACATGGGGTAACATTTGATCACATTTGACTTGTCACAGTTACTAAATTCAGCCACAGATACCAGTTTTTTGTTATCTGGCATTCTGACTTCTACATTGCAGAGGCTGAGTGCCAGCTCTCAGGTACCTCCTTCTACCTCCCGCTGAACCATATCCCCACCATGGAACATCAGGCCATTATGTCCACAATGGTCATTAACCTCATTTCATCTGGTGATCTCCCCTCCACTGCCTCTGAGCTGATAGGACCCCAGTACCACACATCTCTGTTCTACCTCCTTCCCAAAATCCACAAACAGGACCCATTGTTTCAGCCTGTTCCTGCCCCACAGGATTCATCTCTTCCTATCCCCTACCCATTTGATTTTTCTCCCCGGTCCAGTCTCTGCCCACATACATCCATGATTTCTCTGATGCTTCACCTCAGCTTCAGAATTCCCAGTTTGCAAGCACTAGCTGCCTCCTCTTTACCATGGATGTGCAATCCTTGTGGAGGCCCATTCCCCACCAGAATGCTTTCAGGGGTCTCCACTTCTTCCTGGGACAAAGGCCTGAACCAGGACAAACCACCACCACCACCATCCTCTGCTTGGCCAAGCTCACCCCTACCTTCAACAACTTCATTTTTAACTCCTCTCATTTTCTTCAGGTCTGAGGGTTGCCGTGGGTACCCACATGGGCCCCAGTTATGACCGTCTCTTCATGGCGTACGTGGAACATTCCTTGTTCCAGCCCTATTCCGGCCCCCACCCACAACTTTTTCTCTGATATATCGATGACATCATTGGTGCTGCTTCCCTCTATCATCCAGAATTGGAAAGGTTTATCGATTTCACTTCCAATTTCCACCCTGCCCTCACTTTCACCTTGTCCATCTCTGACTCCTCCCTTCCCTTCCTTGACATCTCTGTTTCTATCTCTAGAGATAGACTGGCCACTAATATGCATTATAAACCCATCGATTCCCACAGCTACCTGGACTATCCACCCTCACACTCTGCTTCCTGTAAAGACTCCATTCCATTCTCCTAGTTCCTCCATCTCCCATTGCATCTATTCTGATCTTGCTAACTTTGACAAGGGACCTTCTGAAATGTCCACCTTCTTCCTCAATTGAGGATTCCCCAGCAACATTATCGACAGGGTCCATAACCTGATCCAACACAGTTCCCACACTTGAGCCCTCAACCCCTCTCTCCCCTCCCGCAACAGCAATAGGGGCCCCTGTCCTCACCTACCACCCCATCAGGATCCACATCTAAAGGATCATTAGCCATCATTTCTGTCACCTCCAGTGGATGCCACTACCAAGCACATGTCCCCTCCCCCTTCTGCAAGGACCGTTCCTCCTGGGACATCATAGTCAGAGAAATTTGAGGTAAAGCACTTTAGTCAGAAGAACATGAAAGGCAATATAAAATGGGGGGTGCAATTTTAAAGGGTGCAGAAGGTGCAGAGGGAGCTGGTTGTATATATGCACAGATCATCGACAGCGACAAGACAGGGGGACAGAACAACTAATAAAGCACAGTGTCCTCGGCTTAATTAATAGGGTCATAGAGTACAAAAGTGAGGAGGTGATGTTGAACTTGTAAAACCTGTACATTTGTTCGACCTGTCCTGGAGTATGGTGTACAGTTGTGGGTGCCAATGTTATAGGAAAGATATAAATGCATTGAAAAGAAAGTGCAGAAGCAATTTACAAAAATGGTTCCAGAGATGAGGGATTTAAATTATGATGATAGATTGAAGAAGTTGGGATTCAACTTCCTGCAGATCTGACAGAAGTTTTCAATTCATGACTGGGCTGGACAGAGCAGGTAGGGGAATCTGTTCTCACTAGTAAAAGGAACAAGAAGAAGGGAAAGATTTAAAGTGATCTGCAAAGGACGCAAGAGTGAAGTTTCAAATACTTTTTCACTCAGTGAGTAATTAGGGACTGGAATTCAGTGCTTAGAATTCAGTGGTGGAGGCAGGTTCAAATGAAACATTCAAGAGAGTACTGACTGATTAAAATAATGTGAACGGTTATTGGGGAAAAAGCCAGATTAGCTCCTGGTAATAATTTAATCATTGAATGAGCTGATGTATGTACAATGGGCTGCGTGGCCTCCTCCTGTGCTGTAACAATTTGGCGATTCTGTGAGAAGGAAAACAAGCCGAAGGTTGATTTTGCATTTCAGGATAATCATTAACATTCAATCCCTGGGCCAGAGAACCCTTTCTCTTTAGTCTTCTTTCAGTCGTTTTGCTTCTGGTGTTTGTCACGATCAATCATCAGCTTTCCTTGAGTCGCTGGTGCGTTCCTCACGGGCAAGCCTTCTGCCTTGAAAGTTGATCTCCTGCTAGTGTTCAAATGACTCCTTGCAGACCTTGGGTGTGAAAATCTATCTGTTCCTTCCTAACAAATAATGTATTTAAATTATTCATCGATGTGATATTAATGTGAAATTAGAGAAATAATTGAAGTCATAGTCAAAAGAATAAAATGAACATATGATGCATGTATAATCCATTAAATGTTGTAACTCAACATATAGAGTCTGAATGGTCTTTTAAATCAAGTATCCATTTTTCATGGTAAACCTATTAGCACAGACAGGCAGAGTGAATTAAGATCGATTGGATTTGAATTAAGCTAATGTGAATCTGGTGGTTGCCTTTGATCACGTGGGAGCAGTTATTATTCTGTATTGTACTGGATGGAAAGCTTACAAATGTGAATTCAGTCATTCAACTTCTGAAATCAAAGACACTTCTTCACTTAAAAGCTTAATGTCTTATTACTTCAATGATCGCAGTTTTTGTACTTTTTCTCAAAAACTCCTCTTTGAAAATTAACAAATCAGCAAATTGCTACATTGGAAAGAAACTTGATGTATCAAATAGAATGAAAGGTTAGTCCGCACGATTCCTCCTGGAGCTCTCTGTATTTGGGTTGAGTCTGGCCCAGAGTGAAGAGCCATGTTTCCTGGGGATGAAATTCTGTGTGAAGGGTTTTAGATTGTCTCAATCCACATAATGGTGGACACAAACAGTGATTGAAGGGAGATTGGACAAACTGGGACTGTTTTCCTTCGACCAGAGGAGATTGAGAGGTGACTTGATTGAGATGTATAAAATTATGAGGGGTATAGATAGGCTAGACAGGAAGAAACCATTCCCTTTAGTGGAAGGATTAATGACCAGGTCGGGGGCAGGATGTTTAGAGGAAATGTGAAGAAAGATTTTTTTCACCCAGGGAGTGGTGGGAATGTGGAACTGACTGCCTGTGAGGGTGGTAGAGGCAGGAACCCTGGTAACCTTTAAGAAATGTTTAGATGTACACTTACGATACTAAGGCATGTAAGCCCAAGGGCCAAGTGCTGGAAAATAGGATTCGAATGGTTCAGTGATTGTTTTTGACTGGTACAGACTCAATGGGCCGAAGAATCTCTACGACTCCGTGACTCATTGCCCGCAGTGAGGCTTGAAGTTTGAAATTGGATCAGACAAGATCCACAACAGGAAATGGAAGCAGGTTATTGGGGTGATTTACTCAGAGATAGTAAAAACTGCTGATGCTGGAGTCTGAGATAACACAGTGTGGAGCTGAAGGAACATGGCAGACCAGGCAGCATCAGAGGAGCAGGAAAGTTGACGTTTTGGGTCAGGACCCTTCTTCAGAAAAAATTATTATTTTCTTCAGAAAAAGTGATTATTCTGTTACCTGAGAAATGCTTGACTGGGAAATTGGAAACTTTGAATGAAATATTTTCCATTACCTCCCTCATCTCAATGAAAAGAACTCTCTTGGTAGGGGTTACAAAATGTTGCAAACAGTAGGAAATTCACCATTTGTGAGGGATGAATTATCCCAAAAACTGGTCAATTTGGAATACATGTTAAACTTTAAATTGTGTAAACCAGAAATACTTTAACACAATTGCAGTGAACAAAACTGATTTAAGCGAAGACTTACCAGCAGTGAATACATAGCAGGTCAGTCAGTATCTGTGTGAGACACGAAATTTTAGCCGAAAAAAGTCTAATAATGACAGCTCCACAATGACCAGCTGTGTCCTTCAGTTTTCTTCGCAGTGTCTGGTTGGGTTAGTTTGAAAGTCCTGATGTCAATTATTACTCAATGAAGAGTGACATAAGGACAGTAACACCTGATTGTGTGCACTTATTAGCCGGGTGGACAATATTCCCATTTGTAACAAAGACATTTACTGATATTTCTGAAGGACAGAAAACAAGATGTGACTTTTCAAGTCCTAACTATGCCATAGTTCACACTGAAAAACAAATGTCTTAACAATAGCTTGTGCTGGATTCCTGGGCCACGGTTCGAACAACAGAGCAAGTTAGAAAATGCAATAGCTGTACCCTCTCAACAGACACTTGAGCAGTCTGTTTCAAACGTCATTTTCTCAAAGACATTTCTCAACACATGAAGTACAAATTCATGAGTTTTGTTCTGGTTTATAATAAACGTTGAAAATAAAATGGAGAATTCTCACTTTTCCGAGCTTGTGGAGGTGGTCACGAAGTGTCTGTCAATCTCAGAAAGTTAATCTCTCTGATTTAAATTGCAGGGTTTTTTTGTCCTAATTGGCCCATTACCACAAGAACCTCTATTCTGAGTACTGAAAAAGTACAGAATAATAAGCAGTTCCCAGGTCCCGTTGATAAAGGGAGTGCTTATAGTCCACCTTTCCAATTGCAACCCATTGGAAAAATCAGAGCAGCCTTGCAAGGCAATGATAGCAGGTTAGATGCAAAAACTTACTTGCAATCATAGTTTTGTTGTAATTCACAGTTGTGGCCATTCAATGCAATCATTGTCTGCAGCAAACCGCTGTTTAAAATATGTGCTCATCCGCTTGGTCATGTTGTGTTAATCTCTTTTAGGTGTCGGTGATTTTCCTCCCTCCCATTGATAATTACTAACAATCAGGGTCTCACAAAATACCTGTAATCAGTGTAGTCATTTCATTTGACCGGGGAAGCGGTGCTGAACAATGTACTTCAGAGAAACAGCTGTATGTGCAACTTTATTTTGTCAGGAATTTTAGAAATTAAGAAGAAAGGTCACAAGTTGTTGGACTTTGAACATGAAATAATTTTGACAATAGAAACTATATTGAAACAAAGCAGTATGTCATCTTCTAAACCCCACACGTGGATGTTAGGAGAGATAGACAAGGATTAAATCAAATACTCATCAACAGTGAATTAGTGCAGAGCTCCTCACATTGTAAAACTGACTTAAATGCATTTGTAGTAGTATTAAGAGATTGCATTTATTTGAGACTGTAATGTTCCAAGTTGTTTCACAGGAGGGTTAGCAAACAGATGAACTCAGGCTTTAGAGATATTGGAGATTAGTCACAGAATCCCTACAGTGTGGAAACAGGCCCTTTGGCCCAACAAGTCCACACCAAACCTCAGAGCATCCCACCCAGACCCACCCCCAACCTACACCTCCCTGAACACTACAGGCAATTTAGCATGGCCAATCCACCTAATCTGCACATCTTTGGACTGTGGGAGGAAACCAGAGCAAACCTATGCAGACATGGGGAGAATGTGCAAACTCCACACAGACAGATGCCCGAGGCTGGAATTGAACCCAGGTCCCTGGCACTGTGAGGCAGTAGTGCTAACCACTGAGCCACCGTGCCGCCCTCAAAAAGTCAAGAAGACTGGAGTAGCTGGCCTTAGCAATGAGTTTGAATACGAGAAGTTCATTAAAACATGCTGATGTTGTGAAATAGTCTGGTTTTAGTCTCAGACAGGGAAACAGGCAGAAGGATGAATTCAGTGAATAGGGAACAGAGTGTATGGCTGAGACTGAGGACAATGAGTTTGATCCTTCAAATAGCTAATTGGAGAAAATTTCTGATCTTCCAGGACCGCATTTCAAACAAATGAGAGGAAGTTAAGAGATAGAGAGAGTGACACCTGGGTGTCACCAGCCTGCTCATGGTAAGATTGGCTTGCAATGAAGATCAGCAAGTTGATGAGGAACAGGAGGACAACAATAATTGATCCTTGAGGCACACTCTCTCAGGTGGTTGTAACTCTGTTTGAGCCTTCTGTGAGGGGCTGACGTGCAGATTTGTGTTTTTAACCTCTTCGCCCATATGTTCCTGAATGATCTGTGGCCTTTGGCCAATGGGGTCTTCAACAGGGTTCAAAACATCCACTGGGGTTGCGCTGAAATCCTTTACTGTTACTGTGCTGGGGAGGTATAAAGTCTCAAGCAGTGGCTGGAAGTCAAGGTACCAGAAAGTCTGATCGACACTTCCCCAAATACACAGCCCTCAGGCTGGCTGGAGCTGCCTCCCCCTGGATTTTTGTGACCACTTTCATCTCGGTTTCCGCTGTTCTCTGCAGCCGATAGCTGCTGGCTGATTTAATTTAGTTTGGCCAAATTTCAATCAAGTCTGAATTCTTCAATGTACAATGTCCAATTTTACAGATATTAGTATCTGGTGCAGGATTCAGACTGGGATACAGGATACCAATAAAAAACGAAAGAACTGCAGATGCTGGAAATCAGAAACAAAAACAGAAATTGCTAGATAAGTTCAACAGGTCTGCCAGCACTTTTGGAGAGAATTCAGAGTTAACGTTTCTGGGTGACTGACCCTTCCTCAGAACAGGATGTGGATCTTAGTGTAGGACACAGGATATGGATATTAGAGTAGGGTGCAGGATACGGATTTCATGGGTTAATACAAGGGACAGGGGAGTTCCTGATATTGAACCTCAGGCTGAAATTGATCAGGAGCTGTGGTGGGAAATACCTGCTCATCAGCTGCTTCCAGGGTTGCAGCAGTTCTCTGATTAGTGAAGATCCACAGGGAGGGCCAGAAAGGGTGCCTGAGAGAAGTAGAGTGAAGGGGTGTTGGAGATTGAATACAGGAGAGTACATGTTGGCCAAATCAGAGACTCAGGAAAAAAGGGTCACTGAGATTATAGGCTGGTGGAGGGAATCAAAGAGACCAGCGGAAAGTCTGGGACTGGAGAAAACAGGAAACATGAGCCATGACAGAAAGATGTGAAGGGTAGGAAAGAGAAACACTGCTGGCAATAAATGTCTGGAGCCAGAAATGGATAGAAAGAATAAATAAATATCATCTTGCAAAGAAGGGTGGCAGAGTGACTCAGTGGTCAGCACTACTGCCTCACAGCACCAGGGACCTGGGTTCCACACTCGGGCGACTGTCTGTGTGGAGTTTGCACATCCTCCCAGTGTCTGCGTGGGTTTCCTCTGGGGGTTCCGGTTTCCTCCCACAGTCCAAAGATGTGCAGGTTACAGTGGATTGGTGATGCTACATTGCCCGTAGTGTGCAGCCTAGGCGGATTTGCCATGGGAAATGCAGGGTTACAGGGATGGGGTAGGGTGCCTGGGTGCTCTTCAGAGGGTCAGTGTGGACTTGATGGTCTGAATGGTCAGCTTCTACACTGTATGGATTCTATAAAAGAAACAGCAGACATTTAAAAAAACAAAGTTGTGTCATCTGATTGTTACTTCTTACTTTATGCCATTTTGTCTGCAACCATTTTCAGCTGCATCACACCATTTATACTGACATCTCAACCAGGGTTCTGTATAAAATAGATTGCAATTAATGTAAAACTCAAGCAATACCAACTCATCATCGAAAGAACAGAGGTTGAGTTCATTTGCTGGAGATTTTTATTGAATAATGTCCTGCTGCCTGCTGCCAACTTGTTGAACAGAGAGATAAATAAATCTGAATTAACCGAGGAACCACATTCCAGTATTTTCATCAATTAAATGTGAATGCAATTTATTCATTTGGAAATTTTTAATTCAGTGAAATGCCCATGTTTTCAGATATTTTCAATTATTATGTTAAACAACTAAATAATTCAGCAATTAACCACAGACCAGTGAATTGATAAAATAAGGAATTAACTTGGAATGACAGAACATTCACACAATCAGAAGGAATATAACCCACACTGGTTTATTTACTGAGTTTTGCAAATACTCGGTGTGTGGGTGAGGGAGTGGGTGGGAAAGGCTCTCATTTAAAATAATTACCAAACAAAGCTTATGTTTGCAAACTCCATAAATGAACTGTGCAGAAGTTAAACAAATCTATTGTTAACACTTTCATACCTGATCCAGACAATGTTACTTCATGTCCCTTAAAAGCATCACCCTTGATTTACAAAAATGAACCAGTAAAATGCTTCAGTTGAGGCTATCAAACTGAGATAATCATTTTGACTGAAAATAACATTCTGCAGATACGGAGAATCTGAAATATAAACAGGAAATACTCAGAATACTCAGTAGATATTTAGTAACTTCTGGAACAAGGAAAGAATTGTTGGTTGGAATTTTCAGAAGCAGGTGGATGTTCAGGATAGTTGGTTTGAATTGAATTGATTTATTGTCGTGTGTACCCAAGCTCAGCGAAAGGCTTTGTGAGCAACACAGGCAGATCATAGTAAACAAGAACATACAGATCATTGGGTGTTAAAAAAAAAGACTTAGATAGAGGCATACAGGTTACATCGCACAGGACATGCACTAGGTGAGATTATCACCAGTAAGACCAGCTTTACTTAGGCTAAAGACCCCATTCATCAGTCTAATAATGGCCAGGAAGAAGCTGTTCCTGAGCCTGCTGGTGCCTCTGTTCAAACTTCTGTATCTTCTGCCTGACGGAAGAGGTTGTGGGAGAGCATCACCAGGTATGATGGGTCTTTGATGATGTTGGCCGCCTTTCCGCTGCAGCGAACCGTGTAAATGGAGTCCATGGATGGAAGGTTGGCTTCCATGATGGTCCAGACTGTGTACACCACCTTCTGTAGTTTCTTACAGTCCTGGGCAGAACAGTTGCCGTACCAGGCCGTTATGAACCTGGACAGAATGCTTTCAATCTGTAGAAGTTGGTGAGGAACTCCCTGAGCCGCCTGCAGAAGAAGAGGCGTTGTCGTGCCTTCTTGACCATTACATCTGCGTGGGAAGTCCAGGACAGGTTGCCAGTTATTGTCACTTTGAGGAACTTGATGCTCTTCACTCTCTCAACCTCAGTTCCTTTGATGTATGGGGGCGAGTTCTGCTTTCTTTCTGAAGTTAGTGATCAGTTGTTTAGTTTTGCTGGCATTGAGAGAGAGGTTGTTCTCATTGCACCACATCCCCTATCTTCCTTCTGTATTTTGACTGGTCGTTGTTAGATATCCGTCCCACCACAGTGGTGTCGTCAGCAAACTTGTAGACGGTGTTCGTTCAGAATTTAGCAACACAGTTGGGGGTGTACAGGGAGTACAGTAGGGGCCGAGAACACATCCTTGTGGGTTCCAGTGTTGAGTGTTATCACGGAGGAGGTGCAGTTCCCTGTCTTCACTGATGGCAGTCTGTGGGTCAGAAAGCTGAAGATCCAATTGCAGAGGGTGGAGCTGAGACCAAGGTCACAGAGTTTTGAGATCATTCTGGAGGGGATAATGGTGTTGAAAGTGATGCTGTAGTTGATGCATGGGAGTCTGACATAGGTGTCCTTGTTGTCCAGATGTTCCAGGGATGAGCGCAGAGCTAGGGATATGGCAACCTCTGTGTTCCTGTTATGTCAGTTGGCAAACTTTAGGGGTTTGAGGCAGGCTGGGAGACTGGAGTTGACGTGGGCTATGAACAACTTCTCCAAGCACTTCATTATTATGGAGGTCAGGGCCACTGGGCTGTAGACATTAAGGTACTTTGCATGTGATTTCTTAAGTATTGGGATGTTGCTGGTTTTCTTGAAGCTGCTGGGACTTTAGTTTGTAGGTTGAAGATGTTGGTGAATACCTCCGCCAGTTGGTGCACACAGGATCTGAGTGCTCAGCCAGGGACACCGTCCGGGCCCATCGCTTTCCTTGGGTTGTCTCCCAGGAAGATCGATCTGACATCTGCAGCGGTGACAGTGAGAACAGGTGCATCTGAGGCAGTCGGGGGAGATGACACTGCGCACTGGTATTCTGTTTGAACTGAGCACAGAAAGCATTGAGCACGTCAGGGAAGGATGTGTCTTTGTCTGCTTTCTTTCTCTGCTTCACTTTGGATCCCGTAATGTTGTTTAGGCCTTGCCGTAGGTGGCAGGAGACTGTATGGTTGTTTTGGGCCTCTAACTTGGTCTGGTACTGCCTCTTGGTATCTCTGGTGACTTTGTGGAGGTCATATTTGGATTTCCTGTATTAGTCCAGGTCACCCAACTTGAATGTTGTATGTCTGGCCTTCAGTAGGGAGTGGATTTCCTGGGTCATCTGAGGTTTCCAGCTGGGGAACACATGTATTGACTTCTTTGGGACACAGTTCTCCACACACTTGCGAATGATGCCCATGAAGATGGTGGCATACTGATCTGGGTTTTCTGTTGAGTGCTTGAAAACTGCCCAGTCCACTGATCCCAAGCTGTCCAGGAGAATCACAGCGTTGTGATCCGATTTTTCAAAGAGTGGTTGGTGGATGGAGTGGTAGGTGTCTTTGATGGCTGTGTAGTGGTGGGCCAGGATTTTTGGTTCTCTGGTAGGGCAGGGTTTGTGTTGGTGGTAATTTGATAGCGCCTGCTTGAGGTTGGCTTGGATGAAGTCACCGGCCACAATGAATAAGGCCTTGGGGGAATTTCATCTCTCGAGTGTTTGCGGCGGTGTAAATCTGGGGCATTCTTCACATCAGCATGGGCTGCTAGCCGACTGCTGTCAGGGTGGCGGAGGTGTACTCTCATGGCAGATACAGGGACTTCATTTTAATGTAAGGTATTCAAGGTCCGGGGAGCAACGGCTTGCCAGGGCCACTATGTCTGAGCACCAGGAAGTGTTGATCAGGAAGCATACCCACCCCTTGCCTTACCCAAGGACGCTCTGTGGTGTATCGAGAATCCGTCAGCTTGTAGAGCACAGTTAGGAATGGCAGGGGTGAGCCAAGTCTCCATGAAGCAGAGCACACAACAGTCTCTCAGTTCCCTCTGGATGGTAAGTCTAGATCTGAGTTCATCCATTTTGTGCCACAAATGTGTGTGCCAATCCTCAGCTCCGTGCCACCTGGTGCCCATTTTCCTGGAGTCCAGATAGGGACTAATGATTGGACTGTGGATAACCAACTCAATTCATTAAAGGTCTGTAGAAGCCTGTTGTCAGAGGCTAACTGGAATTTTACAGCCAATCAGTTTCCAGGTTCCCACAGGTGGCAGTTCAGTTTCCTGCATGTAGCATGAAAATGACAGATATGAGGCCAGGGCTTCAGACAAATGTAAACATCCACCTTTTCTGCCTTGGTTCAACAGGGATATGTCAGACCTTTACTGACTAAAATTAATTCTCTACCTTTCACATAGGATTGGGAAGGAAGAGAAGGGATAATTACATTCCACTCCTCCACTACAAGTTTGACATCAGTGCCAAGCCAAAAACACATTCCATTGATGCTGACCTTGAACTGTCAATTGGACATCAAAGGGAAAACTATAAGCAAATGGTTATCTGCATGTCAGCTCCTTTCCATTAACTCACTGTCAGTGATCAGCAGATTTAGGATGCTTTTTCATTATAACTACACAATTAATGCAGAATCTAACTGCCATTAGATATTCCAGAGGACGGATTTCCTTCGCTCAAGGACATTAGTGAGTGAGATGGGTTTTTAGTAACAATTGACAATGATTTCCTGGTTAGCACCAAATGAGCTTCTTTCACAAAACATGTCAGATTTTGTTGAATTCAAATGTTGGCCACCTGCCAGAGTGGGATTTGAACCCTGAGCTCTGAATGGCAACTCTGGTGACAATAACACCACATTTATATAAGAAATTGAGGTAATAGTCAAATTCCGGAGTAACTACTGTTCAAGAATATCTCTGCAGATGGGTATAATTTTCCCCAACATTACTGAAGGTAGGCAGTTGGAAGGTAAAAATGACCATTCAGACTGACTGGGATAAACAGTGTTAGAAAAGGAAAAAAAAACACTCAGGTGCCTCTTGTTTTTCAGTTTTATTCAAACTCTGCCTGAGAGAATGCTGGAGAAACACAGCAGGTCTGGCAATTTCTGTGGAGAGAGAAACAGAATTAATGTTTCAAGTTCAGCATGGTTCTTCTTCAGAACTGAAAGGTGTTGGAAAATAGATTCCTTTTTTATACTTTTGACAGACACTGATGAGCAATGCTGTAGAGATCAAATGGAAAAATGAAAGGGATTGTCAGTTGTTGAGAAAGAAAAAAATGACATGTTAAAAGAGTAAAAATTAAAGTGTGAAAAGGAGAGATTAGACCTTGCTGCTAAGTGCAAACTAAACAAGATACAAACACAACATAGCTACAGGCAAAGTGGAGGAAGAATATAAGAAAAGTAGACAGCAGATTTGTATTTTGTTTTCTCTCCACAGATGCTGCGGAGTTTCTCTTGCATTTTCCCTGTCTGTTTCAGATTTCCAACGTCTGCAGTGTTGTGGCATTATCTGCCTGAAAAAAGTTGCATGAAACAACTTGAACATAAGTGAGTTGAGCATATTCTCTTGGTACAGTGAACTCAAACATCAACAGGAGTTGTACTTTGAATTAACAATACATTATATACACCGATTTTAGGATCTACAATTGATCTAGCGGAAAGGTACTTCTTAAAATGCTTTAAGAAGAGAAAATGTTCTGACATTGCATTTTGAAGTATCTGATTGAAGTAATTTTAATGATTATCCCAATCCTAATGATAAATATTAATTCTTAAAAAGATGTTAGTAGAAGTAACAGTATAAAATCATCATCTAGTTGAAGAAACCAAACACAATGTGGGATTAATAAGTTACCTTTGTGCAGCTGTTAGCTCTGATGAAGGGCCATTGGACTCAAAACATTAACTCTGCTTTCTCTCCACAGATACTGCTGGAACTGCTGAGTTTCTTCAGCAATTTTTTGTTTCTGTTTGTTCAAGATCTCTAACACCCAAAGTTCTTTGTCTTATTATATTTTCGTCCATTCTCTACTATTTTTCATTTAGAAGTACAATTCCAACCACTCTAACTGAAGTACTGTGAACTGTCGTCTTTATTAACCCATTCTGTCTGCTGCATTTATAAACATCAACTCCTAACAATTCTGACCTTCTGCAAACAGCTCCCTAAACAGCCAAAGAAAGGCATCAGGATCTGTTAGTCCCTAGATCAGAAGAAGACTGAGTAGCCCCACTGTCTTGGGATAAATGGTTGGCCATTTCAGACTGGGATGAGAAGAAATTTCCTCACTTAGAATCTATGTGAATCTTTGGAGTTATCTTCCCTCGAGATCTATTCTACCTTGGAGTGTGTTTAAGCTGGAAATTGATAGACTTTAGGATTCTAAGGGAATTAAACCATATTGGATCAGCCAGGAGGCTGCAAAGTTGCCGGTAGTTTTTATTTTAAAATCTAATTCTGATTGAGTGAAAATTGTCAAAATAGGAATAAAAAGATTGTATTTATGTCACCAGCTGAAAGAGGAATCTATTTAGTGAATAAGAACCACTCAGACATTCAACGTGAACCGCATCCATTCTGTGATGAGACAAGTATCAATATGTATATTAATTTCTCTGTCCTGGTGCCTCTTGTATCATGTGCCAACACCTTTGTCTCTGAGGCAGAAGATAAAGAGCTGAGTTTCACTTCAGGGTTTGAACACTGAATCCAGGTTCACACTCCAGTATTGTACTAAAGGAGTGCTGCACTATGAGAATTTAATCAAGCTGTATCCCATGCTGCTTGTCTGAATAAGATGAGGAAATTTATCGCTGAAATCTTGCCAAATACTTATCCCTGAAACAATATCCCTACAATAAAGCTGGTCACTATCACTGTGCTGTTTGTTGGCTCTTACTATGCAGGCACTGACTGGTGCAGCTAATAAATTGCAGCAGGGTGTGGTCTGTACTTTGGACACATTGATCAGTTTACTTTTAAAAACACTTTACCCAAGTGTTCTCATCACAGAGTCAAACAGGACAGAAACAGACCCTTTGGTCCAACTCATCCATGCCAATCAAGTTTCCCAAACTAAATTAGTGCCAGTTGCCTTCTCCTCCCTTTTAGACCAAAGAGCAAAGAACAAAGAAAATTACAGCACAGGAACAGGTCCTTCGGCCCTCCAAGCCTGCGACGATCCAAATCCTCTATCTAAACCTGTGGCCTATTTTCCAAGGATCTGTATCCCTCTGCTCCCTGCCCATTCATGCATCTGTCTAGATACATCTTAAATGACGCTATTGTGCCCACCTCTACCACCTCCGCTGGCAACGTGTTTCAGGCACCCACCACCCTCTGCATAAAGAACTTTCCACGCATATCTCCCTTAAACTTTTCCCCTCTCACCTTGAAATCGTGACCTCGAGTAATTGAGTCCCCCACTCTGGGAAAAAGCTTCTTGCTATCCACCCTGTCTATACCTCTCATGATTTTGTAGACCTCAATCAGGTCACCCCTCAACCTTTGTCTTTCTAATGTAAATAATCCTAATCTACTCAACCTCTCTTCATAGCTAGCACCCTCCATACCAGGCAACATCCTGGTGAGCCTCCTCTGCACCCTCTCCAAAGCATCCACATCCTTCTGGTAATGTGGCGACCAGGACTGTACGCAGTATTCTATATGTGGTTGAACCAAAGTCCTATACAACCGCAACATGACCTGCCAACTCTTGTACTCAATACCCCGTCTGATGAATTAAAGCATGCCGTATGACTTCTTGACCACTCTATCCACCTGCGTTGCCACCTTCAGGGTACGATCGACCTGAACACCCAGATCTCTCTGTGCATCAATTTTCCCCTGAGCTTTTCCATTTACCACATAGTTTGCTCTTGAATTGGATCTTCCAAAATGCATCACCTCACATTTGTCTGGATTGAACTCCATCTGCCATTTATCTGCCCATCTCTCCAATCTATCTATATTCTGCTGCATTCTCCAACAGTCTCCTTCACTATCTGCTACTCCACCAATCTTAGTGTCATCTGCAAGCTTGCTAATCAGACCATCTATACTTTCCTCCAGATCATTTATGTATATCACAAACAACAGTGGTCCCAACACCGATCCCTGTGGAACACCACTGGTCACAGTTCTCCATTTTGAGAAACTCCCTTCCACTACAACTCTCTGTCTCCTGTTGCCCAGCCAGTTCTCTATCCAACCTCTAAACCTTTCCTTTTTGTGTACCTGTCCAAATGTTTTTTAAATGTTGTAACTGTGCCTGCATCTACCACTTCCTCTGGCAGTTTAATCCACATACAAACTACCCTCTGTGTGAAAAAGTTGCCCCTCAAGTCGATTTTAAATCTTTCTCCTCTCACCTTAAAAATATGCCCAGCTGGGTGGACAAGGGAATACAGAATTCAGTTGCAATTCAACTTGATTTTATTAACAAAATATTCCTTTTTAAAACCACCATTGGAGCATTTCCCAAATTCCCACAATATTTTGTTTCTGTCTATCTCTATCCATCTGAGAAAGAATATTACCTGCAACAATCCATGCGTTTAAGCTAGGCCAGGGGAATCTCCTGACTCTTTCCCATGAAGGTAGGTCTCTCAGGTCAGGGCAGATCTTCTTTCTCTTTCTCTCTCTCTCACCAGGTGGTTAGATTTCTATTGCTAGGCCAGGTCGAGTCTTCACTTAGAGGTGTTTCTCTGGTGTGTGTAATTGCCATCCTCGCTGTGGACCTTCCTGAAGATTCTGTGGCCTTTGACCAATAGGATCGTGAGCTCGGTTCAAAACACCCTTCACCGTTGCCATGCTGGGGAAGTGTAAAGTACACATCCTCAGCCTCTGGCTGAAAGTCAGCATGCCAAGCTCTGATCGACACTTCCCCAAAACACAACCTTCAGACTGGTTGGAGCTTGTTCCCCTGACCCTTGACCTTGGTCTCCACTATTCCCTGTAATTGATAGCTGCTGCTTAATTTAGTTCAGTCAAACTTGTCCAGCTGTGGTTCAACGTAGAATGTTCAATTTTTGGGCCCATGTTCACTTTGTCCCAAGACACTTAAACTTCAAAACTACTTCATTGGCTTTCCCACAGTTTGGGACATCCTGAGAGTATAACAAGTGCTATAACAATCCAACTGTTCTTTCCCTTTCTTCTGAAGTGGAATTTTATTTTACAGAATTATATGTGCTGTCATGAGATCTGAACTTTTCTCGTAGTTTTCTGAAACTAGTCTCTTTAAGAACCTCAATCCACTTCAGTGTTTGGTAGAGGCATGACAGCTCCAACAGCCATACCATGAGGCATTCCAATCTTCACCTATGTTATTATTAACATTGAGGAGGAATGAAAGGAAAGAGCCTGGAGACAGAGTTTGGAAGACACACGGCAGAAAAGATATATTCTGAACTTGTTACTATAGGTTCCCACAGCTCCAACATCTGAGATCTCTGGAGTCTTATCATGTTCATTGTGGAACATTCAACCTCCCAGGGGAATAATGGCTTTGGACCAATAAAGAGCAATGGATAGTTACATTAAAATATCAGTATAGGCACAATGGGCTGAAGGGCGGCCTTTAATGCTGTAGGATTCTGTGGAAAAGATTGGGTCACAAAAAACAACTGCCCATAGTTGTCTGAGCTTTTATTCTCAGAATGACACTTTGTAAAACTGACCGAAGAGGGAAGAGGAGAGTAATTGTTGATGTAAATTTTGGCATAAAGGTGGGTGCACTATTAGGGTTTGTACCTTTTAAGCAGAGAAAATCCAAACGGTTCTCCAGTTAGCAGAAAATTTCAGTTTCTGCTGTGACATTTCGATACTCAAGCTCTGTGTTTGGAAAATGAATTTGTAAAATCTAAACTTTCTCACTTTAGTTATCTCAAAGAAAAAGTGGTGAGAAACTTGTCACAATTTATTCTGCATAGGAGTATAATGACTCAGTGCAGGAGTAGGTAATGTTTCCCCTTAAGTCTGCTCTGCTATTTGATACAATTATGGATGATCTCACCTTGGCCTCAAACCCTTCATCACTGGAATCCTCTGAACAGCTTTCTTTCAATACATCTATACCCCTCCTCAAGAAAGGGGATCAAAATTGTACACAATACTCCAAGTACGATCCCATCAGCGCCTTGTACAGCTGCAGCAACACTTACCTTCATACACTATTCGTTTGAAGTCTTAACTTCAAGATCAGCACTCTATCAACTCTATCAAAAAAAATCTTTGACTAATGGATTAAGTAACCTTACATTTGACGTAAAACAACAGAGATTGTAAAGTATGTTGGAATATAACAAGACAATCTCAGCCAAAGCTAGTGAACACTATAGAATGTGACTGAAACTAGCCATTTAAATTCCCCACCATCTCAGAATGACAGAGCTTTAATAGTGCTCAGTAAAGCCATTCAGCCCATTATGTCTGAATTGGTAAGACACCTACATCTCCAAATATTTGTTTTAAAATCTGTTCAAGTTCTCAAAATTCCTGAACAAAGGTTGGAAGTAATATTTCATTGAATTGAAAAATAATTTCAGGGACCAGCAGAGAATACAGCATAACTAATTTAAAAATGGAAGATTATGACATATAATTGCTTAAAGAAGTCCCCAGAGTTAGATTCGCTAAGCGTCTTTCTCTGTGAAATAAATTTAAGATTAAGAAGAGATGGATTAATATTCAAACTGATTATCTTTGTCCATGTCAAGGCCAAATTGAATATCTAAACAATGCATGATACACCTAATCCACAAGAAGTGCCATTATTTCCATTTTTCCTGCAAGGATATTAACAAGTTAGTGCAATGGGTGAATAGATGGCAGATGAGGCTCAGCGCAGACAAGTGTGAGGTGCTGCACTTTGGCTGGAAGGTATTGAAAGACAAGATAAAGTAGAGGGTGCAATTCAAAGACGGTGCAGAAGCAGAGGGTGTACACCCTCTGTGCAGAGATTGTTGAAGGCGGTAGGACAAATGGAGAAAGCAGAAAATTAAGCAGACAGTGTTCTTGGCTTCATTAATAAAGGTTGTGCCATCAGGACCCAAGCTACCAGAGCAGGGCAGGTAGAGAGTGGGAGAACAAATTTTCTCCGGCTCTGCCACAGGATTTCAACATCTAGAGAAAACACGATGAGAAAAAGAAAAATTTTTCAACCGCACAAGGGGATTCACTTAGGTGAATATAAAATTATCAACACAAAGTTTAAATGAATCATGCACTTTATTTTAAGTTTTTGTTACCTATTCATCTCTACTGGTGCCATTCACCTTTCAAAATGGCAATAGTTTTCAAGAATGCACAGTACATTTACATCTTTTGCAAGGTTGGAGACTTGCGGTAAATTACGGGAAGTGCCATGTGCCTACCTGACAAGCATTTCAGGAAACCACAATTACAAACTGTCAGGTGAATGTTGACAGAATACACAAGGCTAATGATGAAAGTCAGAGCGATACAAGATTTAGAAGTACGTCAGATTAATCATTGATGAGCACAACTTCCTCTGGAATAGGTCATAGGCACGAGAGGTTTTGATGATCTGTAGTTTATTACTGTTTGGTTGATTGATTTATTGTTGTCACATGTACATAGACACAGTGAAAAGTATTGTTCTGAGCGCTATATAGGCAGATCATAGAATACAATGTGCTTCAGGGTAGCAGAACAGAGAGTAGAATACAGTAATACAACTGCAAAGAAATTGCAGAGAGAGAACAAAATTAACATGTGAGATGTCCGTTCATAAGCCTGACACAGCAGGGACGAAGATGTTCTTGAATCTATTTACAAGTGTATTCAAATTTATATACTTTCTGTCTAATGGAAGAGGGTGGAAGAGAGTATAACTGGGGTGGGAGGGATCTTTGATTTTGTTGGTTGCTTTCCTGAGTCAGCAGGGAGTATAGATGGAGTCAATGGGAAGGAAGGCTGTTGTTTGTGATGGACTGGGCTACAGTCACAACAGCCTGTAATTTCTTGTGGTCTTGGGAAGAGCAATTGTCACATCGCACTGTGATGCATCCAGACAGGATGATTTCTATGGTGCATCTATAAAAAATGGTCAGAATCCTTTTGGACAAGTTGAATTTCCTTAGCCTCCTGAGGAAGTGGAGATATTGTTGTGCTTTCTTCAGCATCGTGTCGACATGGGTGAACCAGGACAGATTATTGGAGCTCATCACTCCCAGGAACTTGACTCTCTCGGCCATCTCCATCTCAGCACCATTGATGCAGACAGGGGAGTGCTCTTCACTCTACTTGCTGGAGTCAATGACCAGCTGTTGAATTTTGCTCCCATTGAAGGAGAGATTGTCAGTTTTATACCAAGCTGCTAAGCATTAATTTCTTTCCTGTCCTCTGTCTCGTTGTTGTTTGAAATCCAATCTACAACAGTGGTGTTGTCAGCAAACTTGTGAATGGAGTTGGGGTGGAATTTGGCCACACAATCATGGGTGTATAACAAGTATAGTGGGGGGGCTGAGTACGCAGCCCTGCGGGGCACCAGTGTTGAGGATTATGGTGGAAGAGGTGTTGTTGCTCTCTCTTACTGATTGCGGATCCAGCTATAAAAAGGGGAGCCAAGATTTGGGCTCAGAGTTTAGAGATGAGTTTGTTTGGAATTATGGTATTGAAGGCAAAATTGAAGTCAACATCCTTGTTATCTAGATGTCCCGGAGATGAGTGTAGGGCCAGGGAGATGGCATCTTCTGTGGACCTATTGTGCCAGTAGGCGAATTGCAAAGGACCAAGGCACGCTGGGAAGCTGAAGTTGATTGCGCCTTGACTAACCTCTCGAAGCACTTCATAATGATGACGGTCAGAGCCACCAGTTGGTGGTCATTAAGGCAATCTGCATGCTTTTTCTTTAGTACCGGGTTGATAGTGGTCTTCTTGAAGCAGGTGGGGACTTCAGGTTGGAGTAAGGAGACTTGAAGATGTCAGCAAATATTCCTTCCAGCTGGTCTGCACAGGAACTGAGTGCATGGCCAGGGACTCCATCCAGGCCAATCACTTTCCATATTAATATTTGAGTAAGCAATGACAGCACTGACGAATCCCACAATGGTTATGTCTAGTGTTATGTTCCTAGCTAACATTACTCCTGACCAATTCAGATCCTTGAACTAAATCTGGCCTGAGATGTCATTTCATATTTTATTATTGAATGAGGCAGTCTCTCCTTAGAATTTAAGCCCACAATGCTGCAGATCTGGTTTGAACAATAAAACAGAATTTTGTTGTACAAATGAAATAAACATAAAATAAGCAAAAGTATCTATGTCAGGTCACAGAAGTCTTAAGTTGCAAAAGAGAACATTTGGCCCAATTATGCCTGTACTGGCACTTCAAATAAATATCAATACATGTTTAAATATAACACAGTTTGAAAGATTTCAAACAAAATACAAAAACAAAAAAAAATTCACTCCCCAGGAGCATCACTTCACAGTTAATTAAAATCGAGACAATATATTTTCCTTCCATGGCGAGCCAATGGTTTCGTTTCCTGGTTTATGAACTCTGAAAACTTTTCCCTTGAATGTGCACATAATTGAGAGATTAAATATCCTCAACTTTGAATAACCATTGCCATCTAAACAAACTCTTCTGGTCTGAATATGTCGACAAAGTTACAACTACACTGAGGTTACTTATTCACTGAACTGCTATGAAAAATTTCGTTTGGAGCAGAAGCTATTCTTGTGTCTAATTTTAGTCAGATCTTCTTTAAATGAACCCAGAAGCTTTTGAACTAAATTGAAAAGACTGACTCATTCCAGATTTTTATACAACAAATGGCTTAATGAATTCCCTCTCCTGTTGTATACACCTACAATATAAAAAAATCTATATTAATACTCTGAGAGTCCTCACAATCACCTGTTCCCTGCCATATTGATTTCAAAGTCATGATTCCATAAGGACTGACCTAATTATTGTTTTTAAAAAAAATTCAAAAATAAACCAACATCCATATTAAACTAGTTTAACATCCAACTTCTAAAAACAAAATTGATATTAATCTATAAATCACGTACCTTTTAGTGGATTAGACAAGGCAAAGTTACATTGATGATTCTGGAAAAGGATGGACTGTAGTTGGGAAAGGACACACAATGTTGTATGAGCGAAAGGGAATGTTGATTAGGACTTCTTGTTTGAACATAGTTTGAGCATTAATTTGTTCCTATTGGAAAAATATTGGTATCTCCAACGCCAAGATGCAAACAGAGAGAAAAAAGTAGGGTTGAAGATGAAACTTTCAATAATTGCAGAGGTAGGGTTGGAAGATTAGGCATTGTGGAAGATGTTGTGTGGATCAGTATGAGTGCGAACGAGTGAGAGCAGAATAATTCAGGAAGAAGACAAACACATGATGAGCTGTTTTGGGATTTGACAGTTTATGTTTAACATGATCTTGGTGGCAAGACTGACAAAATAATTGCAATTCCTTTATTGTGATATTTGCAGTGTTGTCAGTGGAAACAGCTGTTAGAAATGAGGTTCTGAAAGTTGTGCTGAATGCTCTACGGGCCATGCTGTTTTTTTAAAGCAATGTGCTTTGTTTGCTATTTGTTCATTTATCTTGAGATAGATGTATGCAGAGATCAGAGCCTGCTGTTAGCAGAAGCCTGTCCACCAACTTGTGACACACATGTCAAGCTCTGTACATCAGTGCTGTTACATCTGAAACACTGCTATTATAGGCTGTGTGAGTCATTGAAATCCAAATGTGTCCAGTTGCATTTCTGATTAGGAAACGAAAAAGTAGCAATGGACAATATCATTGAGCCTGGAATCTCAATATTCACAGGTACGAATGTGAACATTGAGCTTGTTTGTTTGTTGGCTAACTGTAGGACGAGCAGCAGTGTGAGAGTGTTGTGATTGCTATGAGATCTCTAATCCTTTGGTTCCTGGGTTTCAGTAAACTCTTGTTAATGAAATGATATACTGCAGGGATGAGTGTGAGTGTGAATATTGGTAAGACAGTTCCCGTTTAAAATTAATGTGCCAATACAAACATATGAATCAGGAGCAAGAGTAGGCCATCCAGCCTGTCAAGCCTGCTCTGGCATTGAATAAAATCATGGTTGATCTGATTAATCCACATTTCTGCCTCGCCCCGATAACCTTTCTCTCCCTTATTTATCAGCAAGCTCTCTCAAGCTCTGGATTAAAAATATTCAAAGATTAAATATGTTTCAGTTACTAAGATGGTCCCAATATCTTATCCAGAATCAGATGTTCAATAACAAGATCGAACTGTCAGTTAACCTTAAAAACACAACTATTGTTTTGTTATCAAAATCAAACTTTTTGAAAGTTGCAATAATTGATGAGCATGCTTAGTAATACAGAATATAGAAACAAAAACAGAAATTGCTGGAAAAGTTCAACAGATCTGAGGAAGCATCACTTGACTTGAAACGTTATTTCTGATTTCTCTCCACAGATGCTACCAGATCTGCTAAGGTTTTCCAACAATTTCTGATTTTGTTTCTGATTTCCACCATCTGCAGTTCTTTGAGTTTTGACATAGAATATGGAGACTTATTCCTCTAAACATCCCAAAACACACAAACCCAAGCACTCTTCAGGAAAGGAGAAAAAGGACAGATTCTCTGCAGGGAATCTGAATGTAGTTTAAAAGTTGAACAAGTCATGAATATGTTTATTTTGGTATCAACAGACATTTATAATCATTTGATTATGTGAAGCCACGTTCATGATTGGATCTTTGGCTATTTGACTCATTTTAGGGATGTGTCAGTTCAGAACAATGCAATGTCTCAGATTTGATTATTTGCCTCATACTCTCATTCTTAGATGGTCAATTATGCCTTTGTGCATTGTGTCAAGGTCCATGCATTAACCTTTAACCTGTATCCCTGAGTCTTTGATGCTTACGTTTGAGGCAAAAGTGACACATCATCACTATTCCATATAATATTAATTCCCACAAATATACAAAGCATTAGTAAGAAGTTGAAATATATTGTATGTAGAAATAGGAAATAGAATCCACATCTGAAGTTTCAGTCAAGCCTAATTATAAACTCTGTTTCTCTGAAACACTATCTCGCTGTGTCCTATCATGTTATCTTCTCCATCACAATCCAATTACAAAGACTAACTGCTCTTGGCTGTAATTGTTCTTACCTGCTGATTCCTATTACAGTTCTGCCAGACACTCTTCTTCACTTCTCAGCTCAAACTGATTAAACAATTATATCCCATACTATTCTCCTACCACCATGAAAATCATACAACACTGATTTCCTCCAAAAACACCATCTCAAGTGTCTTCACTCAAAAATGTATATTTAGGGTTGTTTAACACACTGACTATCCCATGTTTACATGAATCATTGTGGGGAAGTTGAGAGCGGGTTTACAGTCTCTGTTAACCTGCTGCGGGAGAGTGGGTATTTTAAACTGTCTCTACAGCCTGTCTAATGCTCTTCTCTCCTCTCATTTATGAGCAATTTTCACTTAAAAAGGAAGGAAAGAGTATTATTTAAAAGCAGGTGTGTACGAACCAGATTTGTTAGCTTTGATTCTTTTTTTCTCCCCAGTGCCATGCAATCACAACCACTTTCAAATTGAAGTTCAAATTCATAAAATCATACAACGTTTAAGGCAGAGAAAGAGGACATTCTGCCCTCCCAGTCAGTGACAGACAGTTTTATTTCTTTGGGAAGCCTTGGCATCTTAATGCTAACTGTTTTGGAACTTTTGAAAAGAAGGTTTTACTTAAGTGGATCCAGTTTGCTATTTGGTCCCAGTATTTTATCAGCAAGTAGGAGATTAACTCAGGTTGTAGGATTCTGGAGTTTGTGAAGCTGTCACTGGAGCTCACTGAAGGCTGACTGTTTTTCTTATGCAATTATTCAGGGGCCTTGAATTCAGTTTAACGGGAGAGGGTGGTACTGTTACAATGTTATTGGACCAATAACCCACAGTTCCAGGCTTTCTGGAGACATGGGTTCAAATGCCACCATGGTGATTGTTGGATGGGAGCGAGTAGAGGGTGGAGAATACCCATCTGGTTCATTAATGCCCTTCAGGAAAGGGAGCTCTGCCATCCTTAGCTGGTCTGGCCTAAGTGTAACTCTAGACCCATTGCAACGTGGCTTACTTTGACCTGCCCTCTGGGCAATAATTAGTGGCCTAGCCAGTGACATTCTCATCTTCTGAACAAACACAAAATACTTAGTTAACTATACATATTTCTGATTGTTTTAACTCTATGTGTGTCAGAGAAGCACCAGCCTGAAAGGCTCTTGGTGGCTGAGGAGGGTTTCCTACCAAGAAGGATCCCACAACTGGCATCAAGGACATTGTAGCAGTGCTGCAAATTGCCCAGTATGGAATCACCAAATGATCTGACAGGTGCAGTTATGTCCCCAAAGGTTGGTCTCTACCTTTGCTCAGTCAAAGCCCCTTTGCTGCTAAATCAAGGTTCACGGATTAAAATTCTATTTTCTTGACTTGAAGACATGTCAAGCAGATATATTGGCTCATGAATATGAAAGAGTTAAACCAAATTATTTAGTTGTTTGCAGAACCTTTCAGATTCAATGCTTACTAACTTTGCCCTCATGACAGCAATTCAAAAATATTTCATTGCCTGCGGAGTATTTTGGAATATGCTGACCATGAGGCCACAATATAATTATTTTTCTCTATTGTCTACACCTGCGAACCATATATATTTAATCTAATAGTAGACCAACAAATTCATCACTGATGATAATATAATTACGAATTCTTCCACTCTAACATTTGTGCCGCACAAATGCTGGGAATTGACACCTCCAACAAGAGAGAATCTAACCATTGCTTTTAACATTCAGTGCTGTTACCGTCGCTGAATCCCCCATTGTCAACATGCTTGGGGGTTACCATTGACCAAAAATGCAACTGGGCTCACCACATAAACAGAGCGGCTACATGAGCAGGTCAGAGACAGGGAATCCTCCAGCAAGGAATGGTCACCGGACCCGAAACGGTAACTCTGACCTTTTCTTCACAGATGCTGCCAGGCCTGCTGAGCTTTTCCAGCAACTTCTGGTTTTGTTCCTGATTTACAACATCCACAGTTCTTTCAATTTTTATTTTGTTGGAGGGATTTGGCTACAAGATCAGGAATGTATTCTCCACACTTTCAGGGTCCAGATCAGGAAGTTTTCACAGCCAGAATGAGTGAGTTTTCAGATTGCAAACTGATAAGATGTGATTTCTTCATGCAACCATGTGCATTTACAGATGATGCTGTGGATGAATCACTAGTTGGCAGCTGATGTACCTAATCTCATGAAAAAGGCCACTGTGGTCATTAATTTGATGGCACACGCAATTGTTATATTATTCATATTGATGATAGTCATTTTCATTGTAGCTTTAAATTTTTTGGTGTAGGTTACATACTCTTACTTTATGTTCTCTTGCGGCTATCGCTGATTTGCATCTGCATTTGCAATTGTAATATGCACTGTCAAATATCACCAAGGTGGGAAAAGAGGTTGAATAGGATGTGAAAGTAGGCTGGGAAAGTTAACGATGATATTCGACAGCTGCATAACCTTGATTGAGTACAACGAACATTCTTTTACTGGCCAAAGACGGCATCAGCAGCTTGTTTTCCTGCACCTGTTTTAATATAGAAACATGAAAGATAGGAGCAGGAGGAGGCCATTCGGCCCTTCAATCCTTCTTCACCATTCTTCATGATCGTGGTTGATCGTCTAACTCAATCGCCTAATCCTGCTTGCTCCCCATAACCTTTGATCCCATTTGCCCAAATGCTATATCGAGTCACCTTTTGAATACATTCAATGTTTTCTGTACTAGCAAACAGTTCTGTCTCCTGTATCTGCTTGCTCTGTGCTGGCTGTTTATTACACTGTATAAGAGAGAGAGTCAGAGTCATTCCGTGAATTGGTCTTCACCTTGGACTGGGATTCTGAACAGTGCCAAGAACCAACATAAGTCTTCAGACCAGCTGTTGATCAAGGGCTCCCCAATGAGCAGAAGGGTGTGAGACTTTTCTTTTACCCTTTCTTTTCCATTGTTTTACTCCTATTGTCATCATTATTGTTACTTAATAAATACGCACATTTAAGAAAATTGCTTAAATCGAGTCTTCTCTTAATTATATTTCACCAAGTCCAAAGTAACCGCTTGGATACACCCTGTGATCCAAGACATTGAGTAAAATCCTGGAACTCCCTAACTATGGCACTGTGGTGTCACTACACTCCAAGGACACAAGTGATTTCAGAAGGCAGCTCACCAGCACCTTTTCTCAGGCTATTATGAAGAGTACTACATGCTGGCACAGCAAGGGATCCCCAGATATTATGAATGAATGAAAAAAGGATGGAAAATTTCCGAATACACTCTCAGAATTCTTGTCCCTCAATGTCATTTGTATTAATACTATCCAAGCTTGCGTTTGGAAAATTAGTTGCCCTTTCATACTATCTCTCCAGTCATTGTGCTACCACAAGCTGGCTATCGAGAAGGGGACTTTGTTGTACTTGACTTGGCCTGGAGTTGCCAGTTAGTTCAAGATCTTTACCTTTGTGCTTTGCATTTGCAATAACTGTGTTTTTGTCCTGTAAAGTTAGAAAAGACCGAGAACTGACAAACTGCAATATTTCTTTAATATTCCAGTGTAAAGCCTCCTGCTGTTGAAAAGATTGCTGTCTTTTTGATTTCATTCTGATAGAACAATTTATCTCCTCCCAGTCTTGAACTGAGTTGACCCAGGACATGATAATAGATGCTTAAAAACCCATCAAAATAGATTTATTTCAAATTCCCTCTTCCCATTAGACTTACACTTGCGAGTCTTTTACTGTTGTTGGGTCATTAATAAAAACTAGTACAATTATCCCTGAAAACAGGAGCTACTCCCATGGTGTGTTCATCATAAATCAGGAGATTTTGCAAACTTACACTTCCCTAGAATGTTACAATCAATACTGTTATGCCTCCTGCCAACGTTTTTTTATATTTGTGAATAAAACAAATTGATACAAGATAAATTTATTTGCCTTCGTTTTTGCATCATTACCTTTGTCAATTTGGAATCTCTATGTTTCTAAAAATTAATTTCCTTAAATCACAGTGTGGAGCTCCTCAGGATTGAGCTGATGGTTTAATGGTGACAGTAAACTGCTCCACAGTGATTTTTTACCTGGGAATGTAGACCCCACTCCCTCTATTGGGTGATTTTAAATCTGGCTGCTATCCACATTCTATAATACCAGCGCAAAATATCACATAGAGATAGTATAATAATGATACAGTAATGATATTGACGATGATTTTTGCGAGCCAAACGTAGAACGTTGAAGCAACACCACCTGCACTCCCCAGAATCTAGTCGATCGCATTCTGTGCTCACAATGTGTTCTCCTCTATATTTGAGAAACAAAGTGGCGACCACTTCACAGAACATCTACGTTCTGCTCGCAAAAAAACCCCTGAGCTTCCAGTAACCTGCCTCTTTAACTCATCATCCAACATCTCTGTCTCTGGCTTGCTGCAGTGTTCCAGCGAAGCCCAATGCAAGCTGGAAGAACAACACCTCATTTTCTGCTTGGGGACCCTGCAGTCCTCCGGACTCAATATCGAGTTCAATAATTTTAGGGCCTAAACTGTCCCATGTCCCAGCCCCCTATCCCACACACCAGGTCTTGTTACCACATAGCCTGCCATTACACACCCCCTGTTGTTAGTCACAAATAGTCCCCATTAACAACTATTCACCGTCCCAGCCTGATCGTTAGCAAATCCTTTGTCTATCCAACTGTCTTTCTCTCTCTTTTGGCTCTATCCTATCAGTTACTCACTATCCCACACACTTCCCTATTTTCTACATGTAAACTGACGTTTTCCCCGCCACCGTCAGTTCTGAGCAAGGGTCACCAGACCCGAAATGTTAACTCTGGTTTGTAAACGTCTGAGTTACAAAAGCTTATACTGACAAATACGATCCCGGACAGAGTGTAGTAATACCAGTTTTAAAGATCTGAGGCACAACATTTCCTGAACTCACATCCAGCGATTTTATGTTGCCTTGCATTCTGTTCTAACTTGCGCAGAAATCGAATTGCAAACAGATTCAAGAATTGAAGATAGTAGGAACTGCCGATGCTGGAGTCTGAGATAACAAGGTGTGGAGCTGGATGAACACAGCAGGCCGTTAACATCAGAGGAACAGGAAAGCTGACGTTTCGGGTCTGGACCCTTCCTGTCCACAACCTGGGGATTGTCCGTACCCTGTAATCTAGACAATGTGTACATGTACTGAATACAGATACTGTAGTGCAGTTACTGTAATATAGACACTGTATGGTAGATACTGAGTATCTATACTCCACACGAATACTGAATGCAAACACTGTATACAGATATTTTAAATACAAATACTGAATAAGATACAGAAGATGGGAATACAGTGTCCTAGTGGTATTAGAAACATGGAAAAGAAGAACAGAAGGAGGCCATTCTGCCCTTCGAGCCTGCTCTGCCATTCTTCGCAATCATGGCTGATCGTCTAACTCAGCCTGATCCTGCTTTCTCCTCATAACCTTTGACCCCCTTTGCCCCAACTGCTATATCTAGCCATCTTATGAATGCATATGAAAACTTGAGAGACCCAGGTAATGTTCTGGGGATGTAGGTTCGAATCTTCCCTTAGCAGAAGGTGGAATTCTAAATTCAGTCCAAATACAGAATTAAGGGTTTAGTGATTAATATGAAACCACTGTCAATTGTTGGAAAAACCCATCTGGTTCGTGAATGCCCTTAAGGGAAGGAAATGGCCATCCTTGCCTGATCTGGCCAGCATGTGACTCCAGACCCACAGCAATGCGTTTGACTCATAACTGACCTCTGCATAATTAGAGATGAGCACTGTAGTGATTGGGACCAGGTGGACCTCATCAACCTCGAGGATCTTAACTGGGGTTGTTAACCTGGGCCAATCAGGAAAGTCTTGGCTGACCAATATAACCAGGGCTTTAGAATCTCCTCAGTTGAGGACAGACTCTGAGCTGCCTGGGCAAAGCCAGTGTACTGTGCACAAGTAAATAAAGGGTGATTTGGTGATGGGATACTGGACTCTGTGCAGTTATTTCAGGCACTAAATGCTGGGCTCACCTGTAATACCCACAGTGTATGACCAACTTGAAAAAAGGTAATGAATGCAGAAACTGTAATACAGTTTGAGGTCTGGGCACTATATTTTGGAAGGATGTGAGGACGAGAGGATGCGTAAAAGATTTGCAAGATTTGTTACTAGAGTCTAGGGAGTGAGTTAAGTGGAGAAGCTCAGCTGTTCTCCGTAGTTTGGTGAAGGGTGAGAGGAGATTTATTTAAGGTGTTCAAAATCATGATCTCAACAGTGTAATGTGGGAGTAACTGTTCCACTTAATGGCAGGGTGAGAATCAGAGGGGGTTGTGGAATTGGTAAAGGAAGACAAGGCAATGTGAGGGGAGTCTTTTCAGATAGTGAGTGTTTGGGTTCAAACTGCCTGACACAGCACTCTGGAATCAGAGTCAGTTGAGACTTTCAATTTTGTTCAGTTTGATCTTGGAGATGATCTCATTTCACTGTAAAGAGACAACTAAATATTGGCCATTGAATCCATTTTATTTATCTATTCACAGGGAGTGGCATAACTGGCATCTATTGTCTATCCATAACCACCAGCCTGATGAAGCAGTGTAAACAGTGTCCCTTAGGTATAGTTAAAAAGAAAAATAAATGATCATTATGCAAAACATGTGATCTATGTTAACTCAGCAACTGATTTAAAAATGTGTTGCAAGACGGTGTCAGTGAAATGTTAGCTAGCCCCACAACCAGTATCATTGGCTCGTGAGCATGTTATAATTATTGAAGCTGTAAGATAAAGAGCAGTCAATTCTCCCTCATATGTGGAATCAGTAAAACGATAACTCCCCTGAAAGACTAGATTCTAAATGTGCTTTCCTTACACCACACACACACCACATGGGGCATCAGAAATATTCATTCAGCTAAATTACCTTAAAGGCTGCCACCTAACAGGGAGAACTGTAAAATCTTAAACATATTCCCATTGATCGGAAAGCTTCTCTTTTGATTGATTGATTTATTTATTGTCACAGTGAAAAGCTTTGTTTACGAGGAGTACTTACTATAGTACAGATCATTGTAAACAAAGAATGTACAGATCAAAAAGACTTAGACAGAGGCACACAGGTTGCATTGCACAGGGTGTGCACTAGGCAAGATCAATGTTAGCAACGCCAGCATTATTTGAAGCTAGAGAGTCCATTCATCAGTCTAATAACGGCTGGGAAGAAGCTGTTCCTGAACCTACTGGTGTGTGTGCTCAGGCTTCTGTATCTTCTGCCTGATGGAAAAGTTTGTAGGAGATCATTACCAGGGTGCAATGGGTCTTTGATGATGTTGGGCGTGGTAGAGAGCCATGCAAATAGAGCCCATGGTTGGAAGGTTGGCTTCTGTGATGGTCAAGGCTCTTGAAAACCTCCTTCTGTAGTTTCTTACTGTCCTGGGCAGAGGAGTTGCCATACCAGGCTGTAATGCACCCAGACAGTATGCTTTCAATGGTGTATCTGCAGAATTTGGTGAGGAACTTTATGGACATGTCAAACTCCCTGAGCCGCCTGCGGAAGAAGAGGTGTTGTTGTGCCTTCTTGACTGTTGCATACGTGGGAAGTCCAGGACAGGTTGTAGAGTTATTGTCACTCTGAGGAACTTGATGCTCTTCACTCTCCCAACCTCAGTACTGGTGATGTTAATGGGGGTGTGTTCTCTTTCTTTCTGTCTGAAGTCAATGATCATGTTCTTTAGTTTTGCCAACGTTGTGAAACAGTTTGTTTTCATTGAACCATGTCCCTCTAACTCCCTTCTGTAGGTTGATTCATTGTTGTTAGATATCCTTCCCACTGCGATGGTGTCATCAGCGAACTTGTAGATGGTGTTCGTTCAGAATTTGGCAACACTTGTGTACGTGTACAGGGAGTACAGTAGGGGGCTGAGGACGCATCCTTGGGGTCTGAGTGTTATTGTGGAAGAGGTGAAGTTACCTATCCTCACTGACTGCAGTCTGTGGGTCAGAAAGCTGAGGATCTCGTTGCAGAGGGTGGAGCCAAGACCAAGGTCACGGAATTTTAAGCTCAGTCTGGAGGGGATAATGGTGTTGAAGATGGAGCTGTAGTCAACGAGCAAGAATCTGATGTAGGTGTCTTTGATGTCTTGGTATTCCAGGGATGAGTGCAGGGCTAAGGATATGGCATTCTCTGTGGACCTGTTATGTCGCTCGGCGAACTGTAGGGGATCGAAGTGGGCTGGGAGACTCTTGAAGCACTTCATGATTATCATAGTGATAAAATCTCTTTAAGTGACGTGAATTTTGTTAATCATACTCCCATAAGCTCTGAACCAAAGGAGAGCTTGGCTAACTGAGCTCAGTCTGTATGTCTATTAAATTTTCTCAGCTGTAGTATGACAGTACCTTTTCCTACTGGCTTTATGATAAAGATCCATAATCTATTTATCATCAGATATCAGGGGAATAATCCTAAATCCTAGATTTACCCTGAATCCTGGATTTCTTTTCCTAATGGAACTGTGAATCACTTACAGCAGGTGGACTGCAGCAGTTGAAGAAGAGAGTTCACCAACACCTTCTCAAGGGCAACTAGGGAAAGGCAATAAATGCTGACCAAGCCAGCGACTCCCACATTCCATGAGTGAATAAAAAAAAGGCATAGAAATAGATTCAGTGATTTTGAAACTGCTTTTATTCATTAAAGGAGGTTTGAAGGATTTTGGAGGTTACAACTATTACAGAATGAATAAACCTATCCCTGGAATTCACTCAAAATTACAAATATTTGAGCCATGTACATCATCAGTCAAATGAACATCTATCATTGCAAATCAAAATGTGTTTTCCTCCAAAAGTAAATGCAAAATGATTTAGATTCCACTAACTGTGGACCATTAATATATTATTTCTTAATGGTACATTGAAAAACATGTTCCTTTGGGTTAGGCTCATTGTGATAATGGGCTTTTGTGTACCATGTATTTGTAAGAGTTTCTGAATGTTATGAGGTATTTTGGTAAATACAACTGATTTCCATTAATTGATAATCAACTGTGTGACTGTCACAGTGTGAAGGTTACTCTATGTAATTGTTGGTTGTGAAGAGTATCTGTGCAATTGTTGGGTGTGAAGATTTGTTGTGTGATTAAGGGATGTGAAGTTTGCGTTGTGTAATTGTCACAGTAGGATTGCAAATGTGTGTATAAAAAATATGTTTTATGATTTGCCTACACACAGGCTCATTTTTTTCATCCTGGGTCAGGTGAGATCCTGGCTCCATGAATTCCATCTGGATAAGTGTGAGGTGATGCACTTCAAAAGGGCAAACAAGGCAAAGGTCTGATAAACATGGTAAATGTAGGAGAGATAAAAGGTACTGCAGATGCTGGAGAATCCGAGATAACAAGTTTTGGGGCCGGATGAACACAGCAGGTCAAGCAGCATCATAGGAGCAGGAAAGCTTGATGTTTCGGGCCTAGACCCTTCATCAGAAATGGGGGAGGGGAAGAGGGTTCTGAAATAAATAAGGAGAGAGGGGGAGGCGGATAGAGGATGGATAGAGGAGAGGAAAGGTGGAGAGGAGGCAGACAAGTCGAAGAGGTGGGGATGGAGCCAGTAAAGGTGAGTGTAGGTAGGGGGGTAGGGTTAGGGTCCTGGTGAGCACCAAGGATCAAAGTGGCCTTGGTAGACATGTCCACTGGTCCCTTAAGGTATCCAGAGAGGTGGATAAAGTGGTTAAGAAGGCACATGGGACACTTGCCTCTATTAGCTGAGGCAAAGAGTTTAAGAGCAGAGAGGTAATGCTGGAACTGTATAAAATATTAGGCCGCAGCTAGAGTATTGTGTGCAGTTCTGGAATCCACGTAATAAGAGTAAGTCAGAAAGCGAGAAATTATCGACAAATTAGGTTCACATCTGTGCTGTGATCCTAAATGATGTTCTGACTGGACAGATCAGGAACCAGATTGAAGACTAAATTGATAAATCATATTTTGTTTCATTTTGAATTTAATAAGGTTGTCTTTCATTGAAATATAGGCGCGTAACACTACAGATTTGGTATTGACAATAAAAATAAAACAGCAGCTTATTATGCCAAAGAAATTAAGTTAAAATTGAATAAACCAACCTATTTACATTTAAGAGATTGTAAGAACTGCAGATGCTGGAGAACCTGAGATAACAAGGTGGGGAGCTGGATGAACACAGCAGGCCAAGCAGCATCATAGGAGCAGGAAAGCTGACATTTCGGGCCTAGATCCTTAATCAGAAACCTTTCTGAAGAAGGGTCTCGGCCCGAAATGTC
>JAHRHZ010000250.1:6699450-6739929 GCA_024137785.1 Ginglymostoma cirratum
GCTGTGTTCATCCAGCCCCATGCTTGTTATCTCCTATACAACTGTAACATGATCTGCCAACACTTGTACTCAATACCCCGTCCAATGAATGAAAACATGCCGTATGACTTCTTGACCACTCTATCGACTTGCGTTGCCACCTTCAGGGTACAATCGACCTGAACACCCAGATCTCTTTGTGCATCAATTTTCCCCTGGTCTTTTCCATTCACTGTATAGTTCGCTCTTGAATTGCATCTTACAAAATACATCACCTCACATTTGCCTGGATTGAACTCCATCTGCCATTTCTACGTCCAACCCTCCAATCTATCTATATTCTGCTGCATTCTCCAACAGTCTCCTTCTCTATCTGCTACTCTACCAATCTTAGTGTGGTCTGCAAACTTGCTAATCAGACCATCTATACTTTCCTCCAGATCATTTATGTATATCACAAACAACAGTGGTCCTAACATTGATCCCTGTGGAACACCACTGGTCACAGTTCTCCATTTTGAGAAACTCCCTTCCACTACAACTCTCTGTCTCCTGTTGCCCAGCCAGATCTCTATCCATCTAGCTAGTACACCCTGGACACCATGCGACTTCACTTTCTCCATCAGCCTGCCATGGGGAACCTTATCAAACACCTTACTGAAGTCCATGTATATGACATCTACAGCCTTTCCCTCATCTATCAACTTTGTCACTTCCTCAAAGAATTCTATCAAGTTGGTAAAACATGACCTTCCCTGCACAAAACCATGCTGTCTGTCACTAATAAGCCCATTTTCTTCCAAATGTAAATAGATCCTATCCCTCAGTATCTTCTCCAGCAGCTTGCCCACCACTGACATCAAGCTCACCAGCTATAATTACCTGGATTATCCTTGCTATTCTTCTAAAACACGCGGACAACATTAACAATTCTCCAGTGCTCCGGGACCTCACCCGTACTCAAGGATGCTGCAAAGATATCTATTAAGGCCCCAGCTATTTCCTCTCTCGCTTCCCTCAGGAACCTGGGATAGTTCCCATCTGGACCTGGGGACTTGTCCACCCTAATGCCTTTCAGAATGCCCAACACTTCACCCTTCCTTGTGCTGACTTGAGCTAGAGTAATCAAACATCTATCCCTAACCTTGATATCCATCATGTCCACCTCCTCAGTGGATACCGATGCAAAGTACTCATTAAGAATCTCACTCATTTTCTCTGACTCCTTGCATAACTTCCCTCCTTTGTCCTTGAGGGGGCCAACCCTTTATCTAGTTACCCTCTTGCTCCTTATGTATGAATAAAAGGCTTTGGGATTTTCCTTAACCCTGTTTGCTCAAGATATTTCATGACCCCTTTTAGACCTCTTCATTCCTTGTTTAAGACTGGTCCTACTTTCCCGATATTCTTCCAAAGCTTCGTCTGTTTTCAGCCGCCTAGACCTTAAGTATGCTTCCTTTTTCTTCTTTGCTGGTGTCACAATTTCTCCTGTCATCCATGGTTCCCTAATCTTGCTCTTTCTATCCCTCATTTTCACAGGGTCATGTCTGTACCGACCTCTAATCAATCCCTCTTTAAAAGCCTCCCACATATCAAATGTGGATTTACCCTCAAACAGCTGCTCCCAATCCACATTCCCCAACTCCTGCAGAATTTTGCTATAGATGGCCTTCCCCCCATTCAGCACTCTTCCTTTAGGGCCACTCTTGTCTTTGTCCATCAGTATTCTAAAACTTACAGAAATGCGATCACTATTCCCAAAGTAATCCCCTACTGAAACTTCAACCACCTGGCCGGGCTCATTCCTCAACACCAGGTCCAGTCTGGCCCCTTCCCGAGTTGGACTATTTACAGAGAACATAGAACATAGAACAATACAGCGCAGAACAGGCCCTTCGGCCCTTGATGTTGCGCCGACCTGTGAACTAATCTAAGCCCACCCCCTACACTATCCCATCATCATCTGTATGCTTATCCAAGGACTGTTTAAATACCCCTAATGTGGCTGAGTTAACTACATTGGCAGGCAGGGCATTCCACGCCCTTACCACTCTCTGAGTAAACAACCTGCCTCTGACATTTGTCTTAAATCTATCACCCCTCAATTTGCAGCAATGCCCCCTCGTACTAGCCGACGTCATCATCCTAGGAAAAATACTCTCACTGTCCACCCTATCTAATCCTCTGATCATTTTGTATGTCTCTATTAAATCTCCTCTTAGCCTTCTTCTCTCCAATGAGAACAGACCCAAGTCCCTCAGCCTTTGCTCATAAGACCTTCGCTCCAGACCAGGCAACATCCTGGTAAATCTCCTCTGCACCTTTTCCAATGCTTCCACATCCTTCCTGTAATGGGGCCACCAGAACTGAACGCAATATTCCAAGTGAGGCCGCACTAGCGTTTTGTACAGTTGCAGCATGACATCACGGCTCCGGAACTCAATCCCTCTACCAATGAAACCTAACACACCGTATGCCTTCTTAACAGAACTATCAACCTGGGTGGCAACTTTCAGGGATCTATGCACATGGACACCGAGATCTCTCTGCACATCCACACTACCAAGAATCTTTCCATTGACCCAGTATTCTGCCTTCCTATTATTCTTCCCAAAGTGAATCACCTCACATTTATCTGCATTGAACTCTATTTGCCACCTTTCAGCCCAATTCTGCAGTTTATCCAAGTCTCCCTGCAACATGCAACATTCTTCCACACTGTCCACCATTCCACCGACTTTCGTGTCATCTGTAGACTTACTAACCCATCCACCTCTGTCAGCGCCAAGTCATTTATAAAAATGACAAACAGCAGTGGTCCCAAAACAGATCCTTGTGGCACACCACTAGTAACCGGACTCCAGGCTGAATATTTTCCATCAACGACCACTCTTTGGCTTCTTCCAGAAAGCCAGTTTCTAATCCAAACTGCTAAATCTCCGTCAATCCCATGCCTCCGCATTTTCTCCAATAGCCTACTATGTGGAACCTTATCAAAGGCTTTACTGAAGTCCATGTACACCACGTCAACTGCCCTACCCTCATCCACATGCTTGGTCACCTTCTCAAAAAACTCAATGAGTTTTGTGAGACATGACCTGCCCTTGACGAATCCATGTTGACATACTGGTCTCGAAAACACTCCTGGATGCTTCTTACAAATTCCGCCCCATCTAAACCCCTAACACTAAGTGAATCCCAGTCAATGTTGGGAAAATTAAAATTAAAAGGTGTTGCTCCAACACCTTTCCATTATCTGTCTACATATTTGTGCCTCTATCTCATGCTTGCTGTTGGCAGGCCTGTAGTACAGCCCCAACATTGTTACCGCACCCTTTCTATTTCTGAGCTTTGCCCATATTGCTTCACTGCTCGAGTCCTCCATCGTGCCCTCCTTCAGCACAGCTGTGATATCCTCTTTGACCAGTAATGCAACTCCTCCACCCTTTTTACCTCCTTCTCTATCCCACCTGAAGCATCGATCTTCTGGGATATTTAGTTGCCAATCTTGCCCTTCCCTCAACCAAGGCTCAGTAACAGCAATAACATCATACTCCCAGGTACCGATCCAAGCCGTAAGTTCATCTGCCTTATCTACTACACTTTTCGCGTTAAAACAAATGCACCTCAGACCACCTGTCCCTTTGCGCTCATCATCTGCTCTCTGCCTCCTCTTCCCCTTAGTCACACTGACTTCATTATCTCGTCCCTTACAGGTTTTAGTTACTACCTCCTTACTGTCCACTAACCTCCTCATTTGGTTCCCATCCCCCTGCCACATTAGTTTAAACCCTCCCCAACAGCGATAACAAAAGCACCCCCTATGACATTGGTTCCAGTCCTGCCCAGGTATAGACCATCCAATTTGTAATAGTCCCACCTCCCCCAGACCCAGTCCCAATGTCCCAAAAATCTGAACCCCTCCCCCGTACCATCTCTCAAGCCATTCATTTATCCTGCCTATTCTTTCATTTCTACTCTGACTAGCACATGACACTGGTAGCAATCCTGAGAACACTACCTCTGGGGTCCTACTTTTTAACTTGGCTCCTAACTCCCTAAATTCTGCTTATAGGACCTCATCCAATTTTTTACCTATATCACTGGTGCCTATATGCACCAATACAGCTGGCTGTTCACCCTCCCCCTTCAGAGTGTCCTGCAGTCGATCTGAGACATCCCTGACCCATGAACCTGGGAGGCAACATACCATTCAGGAGTCTCGTTTTCAACCACAGAACTGCCTATCTACTCCTCTTACAATCGAATCCCCTATGACTATAGCCCTTCCACTCTTTTTCCCACTCTTCTGTACAGCAGAGCCAGCCAAGGTGCCATGAACCTGGCTACTGCTGCCTTCACCTGGTGAGCCCCAACAGTGTCCAAAACGATACACGTGTTTTGGAGGGAAATGGCCGCAGGGGACACCTGCATTGCCTTCCTGCTTTTTCGCTGCATTTTGGTCATCCATTCCCTTTCTCCCTCAGCAATCCTAATCTGCGGTGTGCCAATTTGCTGAACGCACTATCCGCGACTTCCTCAGCATCGCGGATGCTCCAAAGTGAGTCCATCCACAGCTTCAGAGCCGTCATGCGGTCTAACAAGAGCTGCAGCTGGATACACTTCTTGCTCAATGTAGGAGTCAGGGACATCAGCTGTGTCCCTGAGCTCCCACATTGAGCAAGAGGAGCCTAACACGGGTCTGGGACCTCCTGCCATTTTTATTCCTAAGCTTAACTTAGTTCTACTGTAATATCAAATACTAGATAAATGAAATGAAAAAAAAAATTGTACCAAATCACTCTACTTACCAGCACACGATAAAAAAAAGAATAGCACTTACCTGATCAACACACCAGAGTCTTTTTTATCGGTCAGAGGAGGGGAGCGGGTGGGAGACACTGCACGTGTAGTGTCTCGGGTTTAGCCACTGTCCAAATATATCAGTTCACTCACCTTCTGGGAGCACAATTCGACCACTCCCACTCAGCTCCGCTGCCAAAATGAAGAACTTACCTTCCCGGCAGGCCCCTGGTCCTCACTGTCACCGCTCCCGCTGCTGCTGCAATAAATAGTACCACAAGATCAATACTAGGATCCCAGCTATTCACAACATATGTTGATGATTTAGATGAGGGAGCTAAATATAATGTCTCAAAATTTGTAGATGACATAAAGCTGGGTGGGAGGATGAGCTGTGAGGAGGAAGCAGAATTGGTGCAGTGTGATTTGGATAGGCTGACTGAGTGGGTAAATACAGGGCCCATGCTGTATAATGTGGATAAATGTGAGGTTATCGACTTTGGGAGCAAAAACAGGAAGGAAGGTTTATATTTGAATGGCTATAAATTGAGAGAGGGAGATGTTCAATGAGTCCTGAGTGTCCAAATGTACCAGTCACTGTAAGTGAGAAAGTACGTGCAGTGTCTCCCACCCACCCTCCTCCTCTGACCAAAAAAAAAGACTCTGGTGTGTTGATAAGGTAAGTGCTATTCTTTTCTTTATCGTGTGCGGGTAAGTAGAGTGATTTGGTATAATTTTTTTTCTCATTTCATTTATCTAGTATTTGATATTATAGTAGGACTGAGTTAAGCTTAGGAGTAAAAATGGCAGGAGATCCCAGAAAGTATTGATCTTAGTAGGATAATAGGTCGGCACAACATCGTGGGCTGAAGGGCCTGTACTTGTCCTATGTTTTATGTTTTATGTTCTATGTTCTATATTCTATGAAAGCAAATGTTTGGCCTTCATAGCAAGAGGATTCCAGTATAGGAACACAAATATCTTCCTGCAATAATATAGGGCCTTTGTGGCTCCACATCCTCGGGCATCATGTGCAGTTTTGGTCTCTTTATCTGAGGAAGGTCATTCTTGTTCTGGAGGGTGTGCAGCAAAGGTTTATCAGATTGATTCCAGAGATGGCAGGACTGACTTATGAAGAGAGAGACAGTTGGTTAGAACTGTATTCACTGGAGTTTAGAAGAATGAGGTGGGGATCTCATAAAAACCAATGACATTCTAACAGGACTAGACAGGGCGCATGGAGGAAGGATGTTCCCAAAGGCCAGGGAGTCTAAAACCAGGGGTGATAGTTTAAGGTTAAGGTAAACCTTTTAGGACTGAGATGAGAAGAAATGTTTTCACCCAGAGGGTGGTGAGCCTGTGGAATTCACTACCACAGAAAGTGGTTGAGGCCAAAACATTATGTATTTTCGAAAAGGAGATTGATATAGGTCTTGCAGTTAAAGGGATCAAGAGATATGGGGGCAGAGCAGGATAAAGATTTGAGCTCATGACCAGCAATGATTATTTTGAATGGTGGAGGAAGCTTGAGGGGTCACATGTCCTATTCCTGCTCGTATCGTCTATGTTTCTATGCTTCTGTGTCTTTCTCTCTCTTTGTACCTGTATCACTGTAACTTGTTTCCAGTTCCAACATGCTCAGTTAGCTTAGAACCAATTAGCCTTACGTACAAACAACTCCTTGGTTCGGACCATATGCACATTGCAGGAACTCACATGTCCTAAAACAGATTTCACAATGGGTATTGAATTCCTTGCCATAAAATTATGCATCTACCCTGATGAATTCCTGTGTTTAAAAACTGTTCGTTTTCCATGCAGTTCACAGTTTTTAAAAACACAAATAAAGAACACAATTCTCACACAGCCCTTAGAGTTTAAGCATGGCACCTGCTAGAAGCAGTTTCTCACTGAACTGTATGACCTGAATAATTCTACTCTGAGGCCCATCTCTGTTTGATCAGTCTATCATTAGTTGTTGTACCTTTAGGCATCTGGGCCCCACAAGCTCTAAAATTCCCTCTCAAAATTTCTCCACCTCTCAACCTCCCTTTCTCCCTTTTTTTTGGCTTATATCGACAACCAAGCAACTACAAAAGCTGCCTTCAACTCTGTTATTGGCTGTACAATGTGACAAATGTTATTTGGAAACAAAGTGTCACATGGCATTGTAATGATGTTTAAATTCTATAAAAGTGCTCATTTTTGTTGTAAATGTTGTCATTGTTCATTACTGATTCTGTTATTCTTATGAGAGTTAGTTTTGTGTGTGAAAGAAATGACATTTTTAAGACATTGATATCTCACCCATGTTGAAAAGTGTCGATAAGTTCCTCCGAGTTTACAGCATCAGCACCATTCAATGCTATTGATCTGAGCTTACAATGGAGAGAACCCTCGATAAAACATATTTGATTCTGAATCCCTGCCAGAGAGCACCACTCCCACTGGCAGGTTGGCATCATGCTGTGGCGTTGATGAATGTGATTTCCTTCATAATGAGACATTGTACCGGCAATAAGTACAATCTCACAAGATTAAGGAGAAAGAATAAGTTACAGTTTAAAATGAAACTACAAGATTTTCAAAAACACATTATCTCCAATGAAGATTCATTTATTGAATGTATAGGTTTCAGAAAATTCATTGGAATCTTACCAGGCTCTGAGTGACCTGGGCCATGGTGGGATGTGTTGCAGAATTGTGCGAGATCTTCACTGAGGCCCATCAAGAGTCTTTCGCCTTACCTTGTTCACCTTTCACAAGTGGTGTTTCGAGATTTTTGCTTGGGAGCAGTGAGTTCCCCATTGGCAATTGTTATAACTCGTTAAATGCTTCGTAACAGACCAAGTCATTTTGACTTGCGATCTAATGGGCAACTTATGATTGTAATAGCAAAGCAGCTTTGAGGGGCTGAATGGCCTGCACATTTTCCTCTGTTTTGATATTTTGTGATTTCGAGCTGTGCAATTTATTGCTTTTATCATGTCCCCTTCCCTTGCTGTCTGAGACAAATTGCTTCTGCTGGTCCAAGTGATTGATTTAAAGAGATTTCTGTGGCCATTTCACACTCAATCCAATCTTCATTGATCTAAAATCCTTCCAGCTAAAAGGCTACACTCCCTCTTCAATCTTGATGAAAATGTATGCACAATTTATTTTATTGCTATGAAAATTGGAGTGTTGTTCCTTCCCTTGCAGGATCCTGTACAATCCCAATACTCCTTTTCACAATTTATGAATTCTTCGTGAATCAAAAAGTCAACATTGGTGAGTGAGCTATGGTTTGCTCATTGTCCAAAGCTGAAAAGCAATGAATTTGTTTTCCTTTGTCCAGAGCTGGCTGGAGCCAATCAGCTTGCCCCACGTTCTCTGTGTCAGCTTCACAGTCATGCCTATCCAATGGAGGGAGCTCAGAAGGTTCTGGAAAGAAGAACATTTGATCAGACTAAATTAACAAGGTTCTTCATTCTTTAAAAAGTGACAGAATTCAAACAAAAAGTTTTTAATGAGGGCATAGATTTCTTTCAGTTTTCTCTCCTTGGTCTCAGGCTATGTTGTTGTGTAATGCCTTCAGTAATGCCTTTCACAAGGTCCCACACAGCAGGCTAACCATGAAGGTTAGGTCGCATGGGATCCAGGGAGAGCTAGCTAATTGGATTCAAATTTGGTTCAGTGGTATGAAGCAGAGAGTGATAGTTGAAGGTTGTTTCTGAGACTGGAGGCCTGTAGTTTGTGGTGTGCCACAGGGGTCGGTGCTGGGACCTTTGTTATTTGTTATTTACATAAATGATCCGGATGTGAAAGTACAAGGCGTGATTAGTAAGTTTGCAGATGATACAAAATTTGTAGGTATTATTGATAACAAGGAAGGTTATCAAAAATTACAGAAGGATTTTGATCAGGTGTGGAAGTGGTGTGAGGATCGGCAAATGCAATTCAATACAGATAAGTGTGAGGTGTTGCACTTAGGAAAGTCAAACCAAGGTAGGACTTGTACAGTAAATGGTAAGGTCCCGAGGAGTGTTGTGGAACAGAAGGACCCAGGAGCACAAGTGCAGAGTTCATTGAAAGCAACGTCACAGATGGACAGGGTGGTAAAGAAAGCATTTAGCATGCTGGCCTTCATCGGTCAAGGCATTGAGTATAGGAGTTGGGACATTATGTTACAGTTGTATCAGGCATTAGGCCGCACTTGGAGTATTGTGTACAGTTTTGGTCAGCTTATTACAGGAAAGACCTAGTTAAACTGGAAGGTGTGCCAAGAAGATTTACGAGGATGTTGCCAGGGCTAACAGGCCTGAGTTATAGCGAAAGGTTGGCCAGGATAGGACTTTATTCCTTGGAATGTAGAGGATGTGGTCTGGCCTTATTGAGATGTATAAATTCACGAGGGGCAGGGATAAGATGAATGCATATAGTCTTTATCCCAGGGATGGGGAATTGAAAACTGGAGGGCACAGGCTTAAGGTGAGAGGGGAAAGATTTAAGAAGGACCCGAGGGTCAACTTCTTCATGCAGAGAGTGGTGCGTATATGGAATGGGCTTGCCAGACAAAGTAGTTAAGGCAGATACAATAGCAACATTTAAAAACCATTTGGATTGGTACATGGATATGGACCAAATGTGGCCAATTAGAACTATCTGAGTGGGCACCATGGTCAGCATGGACCAGTTTGGGCCAGAGGGCCTTGTTTCCATGCTGTATTACTTTATGACTCAAAGTCAGTGTAGTGTGTTCTGTCAGTCAGCGATGTGTTTGTAATGTATATTTAACATCAGTAATCAGAGAACTCAGTCTGTGTATGTATGTCTGTGATATTGTGGCCATGTAAATAGTTTATGTTGTTAATGCATTTCAATACATAGAAATATAGAAACTAAGAATGGGGTACACCATTCAGTCCTTTGAGACAGCTCTATCATCAATATGATCATGGCTGATCCTCTATCACAATGCCATATTCCTGTTTTCTCCTCATAACTCTTGATACCTCTCAAATGTAAAAAATTATTGATTGTTTTCTTGAATGTATTCAGCGACCCAGCCTCCACAGCCTTCTGTGGTAGAGAATTCCACAGTTCACCACTGCTGGGTGAAGAAATATTTTCTCATTTCAGCCCCACATAGTCTACCCAATATCCTGAGACTGCGTCCTCTGGTTCTAGGCTCCCCAACCAGGTTCAACATCCTTGCTGCATCAAAACTCTACAGCCCTGTTAGAATGTCATTATTTTAAGATATCTTACTCAACAAGAGTCCAGCTCTCTCTGGTATATGCAACATGTTCGAACATTTTGATAACTACAGGCACCACTACAAATTAGTTGTAACAGCACATTAACAAGAAATGATACATATCCATCGCAATGACAGATGATACTCTGCAATGTGATACTGCCTCACTCGGTCCTGTTCACTGTATAAGAGCTGAGTCTGCTTGTGCTGTACTTACAGCAAAGCATTTTCTGAATCGACACAATGGCTGAATTTTATCAGCCCCAGAACGATGTGGCCAAATGTGAATCAGCGGGAAAACATGGCGAAATCAGAAAATGTTCAGCATTAAGAAAAAGAAGGCAGATTTTGAAGGAAAGATTTTAACAGTGAAATGGGAATATCACCAGTGAGTGGCAAGGAACCCTCTGTCCATGGAGATTGGCGTCAGAAATGCACAAATCTCGCCACATTATCGTGGCACATCTCCACCTCACCAAAAGAACAGCACACACTTGAATATTGCACCTGGAGCACAGCAACGCCTTTGCTTGTAATGTAGCTGATTGTTCACTTTATACGCAGGGGCAAGCACCAGCATCATCGATCAGAGTGGGGTGCATCTCAGCATTCTGAGCTGGCTTAGCACTCAATCTGTATGTGCCAAAGTTCTGAATAGGAGGCTGCTAAATAAGACCCCATGGTATTAGGGGCAAGATACTGCCTTTGACAGAGCATTGGCTGACTGGCAGAAGGCCAAGAGTGGGGATAAAGGCGCCTTTTTCACTATGGTCACCAAGGGAATTCCACAGGGGCTAGTGTTGAGATCACAATTATTCATGTTATATGTTTACAAACAGGAAAAGAAACTGAGGGCATTGTTGCCAATCTTGCAAATCACTCAAAGACAGGTGGAGGAACAAGTAGTGTTGAGGATGCAAGGAGGTTGCCAAAAGACTCAGACAAGCTAGGAGCATGGGCAAAGAAATGGCAAATGGAATACAATGTAGGAAAGTGTGAGGTTATGCACTTTGGTAGGAAGAATAGAGGCACAGACTATTTTCAAAATGGGAACAGACTACAGAAATCTGAAGGTCAAAGGGAGTTTGGAATCATAGTTCAGGATTCTCTTAAGGTTAACATGCAGGTTCAGTTGGCAGTTAGGAAGGCAAATGCAATGTCAGTATTTATTTCAAGAGGGCTAGAATGCAAGAGCAGAGATTTACTGCTGAGGCCGTATAAGGTTCTGATCAGACTACATTTGGAACATTGTGAGCAGCTTTGGGCCCCATATTGAAGGAAGGATGTGTTGGCCTTGGGAGGGGTCTACAGGAGGTTTATAAGAATGATCCCAGAGATGAAGTGCTTGTCATATGAGGAGCAGTTGAGGACTCTGGATCTGATCTTGACACAGTTTAGAAGGACGTTGAGAGATATGATTGAAACTTATAGAATATTAAGAGTCTTGGATACAGTGGACGTGGAAAAGACGTTTCCACTAGTAGGAGAGAATGGAACCTGAGAGCACAGCCTCAGAATGAAGTGATGACCCTTTAGAACTGAGATGAGGAGGAATTTGTTCAGCCATATGATAGTGAATCTGTAGAGCTCATTCCCATAGAAGGGGTTGTGGAGGCCAAGTCCTTGAGTGTATTTAAAACAGAATTACATCTGTTCTTGATTAGTCAGGGGATCAAGGGTATAGGGAGAAAGTAGGAGATTGAGGTTGAGATGACAGAACAGACTTGATGGGCTGAAAGGCATAATGCTGCTCCTATATCTTTTCATCTCATGATCTACTTAGATACTCACAACATCTCTTCCTTGCTTTGTGCTTTGCTGATTCATTCAGCACTTTGAAGCTCACAGCCCTTCGATCCTCTCCTGCCATTTAGTGCAGACTCAAAGCCAGGCAGTTGTCATGGCTACCAGCAGTGATCAGTCAAAGAAGTCGACATCTTGCTGTATATCACTGTGATATGTCAATGTTACATTTGCACCATGTACCAACAGCAACCACACTGCACGGGCATCAACCAAAGGTCCATGTCTTAAAGTCGAAAGGAAGTCGTTCTCAATCAAGACAAGGGAGCCATTGTTTGTCAGGGGATAGCATTGATGCAAGTTAAAGGCATCACATGATCTCAGTACATGGGACTGGTCTCAGTCAGTCAGGTGCTTGAACCAATCAGAGTCACAGCCTGGTGATTGGCCAAGGCCAGGTTTACAAGTCCAGTTTAATCAGGCTGGGAGCCACAGTCGGAGAGTTGGGGAGGTGCCCAAAGATCAGCCTGGGGTCTGGTCAGTCCTCAGTCAGTTCTGTCCTTCCCAGTCAACCAGGGGTTAGACAATGTCAGACCAGGGAGCGTCTGTTCACTGAAAGTCATAGTTGGCGCAGTAATCAGAGGCCACTGCTGTGGTAAGGAATTCAATAGTGGGGGTCGGAGGCAGCATGCTGAGGTGTAAAGGAACAATTACTCTAAAAGGATTCATCTCAATATATAAAGGTGAGAGACAGTAGAGCAGAGGAAGGTAAGGGATAACGCAGGAAGTAGATGGGTCACATTTGTCCTACTTTTTGAATACAGGACAAATCTGAACAATTCCACATTGTGGGGTAGACGTCAATGTAACTGCATTGGAACAATTTGGCTAGGGGATCAGCGTGTTCTGGAGCACAAGTCCTCAATACTTTTGCAGGAATGTTGTCCAGAGCAATAGCCTTTGTAGTAATCAATGTATTCAACTATTTCTTGATATCACTTAGAATGAATCAAATTGGCCGAATACTGCTATCTGTGATGCTGGGGACAACTGAAGGAGACTGAGATGGATCATCCACTCAGCACTTCTGGCTGAAGATTGCTGCGAATGCTTCAGCCTTATCTTTTGCCTATGGGCTGGGCTCTTCCATCATTGAGGATGGAGATATTTGTGGAGACTCCTCCTCCAGTGAGCTGTTTAATCATCCACCACCATTCATGACTGAATGATGGGACTGGAGAGCTTAGATCTGATCCATTATTTATGGGATCGCTTAGCTCTGTCTATCACTTGCTGCTTTTGCTGTTTGACATGCAAATAGTCCTGTTTGGTAGTTTCACCAGGTTGATACCTCATCTTCAAGTATGCCTGGTGCTGCTCCTTGCATGCCCTCCTGCACTCTCCATTGTGCCAGGGTTGATCCCCTGGCTTGATGGTAATGGTTGAGTGGGGGATACGCTGGGCCATGAGGTTACAGCTTGTGCTGGAGTACAATTCTGCTGCTGTTGATGGCCCACACCACCTCATGGATGTCCAGTCTTGAGTTGCTAGATCTGTTCGAAGTCTGATCCATTTAGCATGGTAATAGTGCTCCACAACATGTTAGAGATTATTCTCAATGTGAAGGTGGGCCTTTGTTTCCACAAGGACTGTGCGGCGGCCACTCTTACTGATATCCAACGGAATCTGGCTTTGGGAAAGTAACCGCTAGTGGTATCATCTCTGGACTGTTAATCCAGAGACCCAGGTAATGTTCTAGAGACCTGGGTTCCGATCCACTACAGCAAAAGTTGGAATTTGAATTCAATAAAAATCTGGAAATAACAGTCTAATGATGGCCATGAATACATTGCCGATTGTTGGAAAAACCCATCTGGTTCACTAATGTCCTTTAGGGAAGGAAACTGCCATCCTTACCTGTTCTAGCCTACATGTGACTCCAGACCCACAGCAATGTGGTTGACTCTTAACTGCCCTCTGGGTAATTAATGATGGCTATTAAGTGCTGCCTAGACAGCGACACACACATCCTGTGAATGAATAAATAAAATATGGAAGCATGCTTTTGCACAATGCATTAGTATTTAGTGATTTCAGCATAAGTGCAAGTTTTAACATTTGAAGTTTCCTTCTTATTGTTGAAAGGGTCAATGACCCAGTTGTACATTTCAGATTGATCAATAAATCTAACATCACTGTGTAGCTTAGATTGTGAATGAAACAGTTACAATATGAACACACTAAGTTGCTATGGGATACTGAATAAAACCTCATCATTTAAATAAATCATTTATTTTACCAGCATTGAACATCCTGAGATAATATTGAAGTAAAAGCTTCTGTAAATATTGACTTATTAATTACAGTTTTGATTAATGGGTCTCTAATTCCTTACTAGGTACAGAGGTGAAATGAGATCAAATATATGAACATTCTAGCCTCTACACAAGTTATTTCCTCGAATTAACAGAATTGAGTTTTAAGGCTGCTTAAGGACTCCTTTGTGCAGGATCATTACCTTTTTGGGGCTGAACTACACACAGGTTTACTCAGGGCAACTGGGCTGATGCTGCTTATTGCAAGGAAAATGGAAAGCCAAAACAGGGCTGTTTCCATGGTGTACAACTCTGTGACTCTATTATCTTATTGTATCAGGTACAGGATATTTGTGAGACCGTGCGTAGTTTGGTGTCCTTTTTTCAGAAATGTCATAACTGCATTCAATGTACGTCAGAGAAAGTTCATTCAATTGGTTCCTGGGGTGACGGGATGAGTTTATAGAAAAATTTGGACAGACTGACGTGTATCCACCGCAGCTTCAAAGAATGAGAGTAGATGTTCTCAAAATATAAAAGAACATGAGAAAACTTGACAGGATTGATGCTGTGAGGATTGTCCTAAACCCCTTCCCCACCCCTCTATCTTCTGCATAAAAACCAACCTTTTCCTAGCTACCATCAGTTCTGAGGAAGGGTCACTGGACCTGAAATGCTAACTCTGATTTCTCTCCACAGTTGCTGCCAGCCTGCTGAGCTTTTCAAGCAATTTCTGTTTTGTTTTCTGAGATTATGATCTCTGATTCTCGACTATCCCACAAGGGAAACAAACTTTCCCCATCTACCCTCTCAAGTCCCCTAAGAATCTTGTTTCAATAACATCGTGCCTCATTCTTCCAAACTACAATGAGTACATGCCCAATCTACTCAACATGTCCTCATAAACAGTCTGGTATCAGCCTATTGGAACTTCTCTGGACTGCATCCAATGTCAGAATATTTTTGCTAAGTTAAAGAGGTCAAACCTGTCACAATGTTCTAGCTATGATTTGACTGGTGCCTTGTTTAATTTTAACAAAATCTCCCAATTGTTGTACTCCATTGCCTTTGAAATACAGGTCAATATTCCATTTGGCTTCCCTATTACCCACTGAACTTGGATGTTAGTATTTTGTGATTTATGAATGAGAATCCCAAATCCTTCCATTTCAACTGACTTAAAACTAAAAACATATGCACTATCCTTTGGAAGTTAGTCCACATTTTTAATTCTAAAATGAAATCATCACGCACAAACAAAATCTGTCTACTCTCATCTTTTCAGATTTTGTCTATCCCTACACAGTGCACACAAGGGAAGGCATTTATCATAACCATCAGGGTGTCTCATTAGGAGAGACAGCGAGAACCCTGTACTATCTCCTTTTGGGTGGGTCCACCATATTAAACATCAATCAGTCATTACCTGGTGGAAAGGGGCTTTCACAGTCAAGGAACCCAGGAATGGAAATCCTGTCCTTGAAAAATATTAATCACAGCTACTTTTCATACCAACATTCTGCTGGTATGGTTCCTCTCATGAAGCTAAGCGAAGCTGGGAGAATTTGCCGATTAACAACAGATTAAAGAGGTGGCAGAAAGCTAAAACAAAAACAAATTTTTTCCATTACTTTTTTCTGTTTTGCTAATCAAAGTATTGATACTGGTATGTGGGGCAATTGAATTTGTGTCATGAATTCATTACAGTCATGTCCTTTTGTCAGACTGTAGGTCTGCACGTTTGTTAGACAGTGAGTGCTGATGCATCTGGAATGAAAGCTCTGGTCGATTGTATCAGTGTACTGTAGGTCTTGTTCTGTGAGTGCTTGAGCCATGCTGCCAAATGGTCCACTTCTGCTCCTACATCTGATGGTATTGAAGTTGGTTCAGAGCCCAGAAGGTGAACACTAACCAGGGCTTCATACCGACTTCTCCACTTTGTATTCCCCTCCATTGGCCTTGAGATTAAAACCAAGATTCCATTTACTTTTAAATTATTTTATATCTCCAGCAAATAACATCTCGATGATATGTCAGTGTCAGCTCATCTTCCAGAGTGAGACCATGATATGAAAATGCTTAAATGATTTGAAATATCTTGAATTTTGCCTCAATTTCAGCTCAACTGCACTTCTCTGTCAAGGAGAAAGTGATTGATTTCCCTGCACTCGGTGTGAGCCTGGCTGCCAATAAGATTGAAACTGATGTCTTTTTCACTGAGAACTCTTTCCCCAAAATCATTTTCAACAAGTCTTCCTTCACAAGTTCAGATAAATGCAGCTTGCACTTGTAATCTAAGCAGAAACAAAATAGGAAGAAGTTTAATTGATTTTGACTGCCATTCCCATGTTCTACCGTCAGCCATTTAAACCTATAAGGTGACAAACATGAATTTATATATGTACATATATAAGTACATATATGTAAAAACAGTCACCACTGTCCTGCAAAGAATCATCAAATGTAACGATATCAGTAGAAACAATAAGCCCAGTTGCTGTTTGAAAGTATTGCCCATTCACTGCCTGACTCCGACCCCATAATGTTACAAATATTTTAAACCCTTTTTGAAAGATCAGCCTCAGCATGGCCCTCTAGCATCCAGCTGATTGCAGTGGTCTCCCACCCTCGAGACCCCTGAGGTGAAGCCTGGAGCGGTCTGGATTCAAGGGGCTGGCATGGACTAGATTGGAAGGATTCTTCTTCTGGGCTTTTTTATTTCTCTATTTTCTAATTTTTTTCCAAGAACTTGTACCGAAGAATCTGTTCCTAGCTACCTTGTACCTGAAATAGTGCCATAAGTGGAGACTTGTAAACTTTTCACCATACTCATTTGACTACATGTGACAATAAGGTCAATTCAGTTCAATTCAATACATGTGCTCCTCCCAAATTCTCTTCGATAGTGCTCTTTGTTAAATAATTTCAGGGTTTCAGCATTCCACTCTTTCCATCTGGAGGTTTATTCCAAACATTGATGCCTTCTCACGAAAATGGGATAACGGTAGGGAGGGATCGGGGGTGGGGGTGTTGTTGAGTGGCAAGAGAGAAAAGTAGTTTTATTTATTTGGATTAATCTCAACTTCTGCCAGAATAAGGAATTTTGGGTTAGGTGTATTCACATGCCACAGAGTGCGGTTGTGTATATTTAAAGCTGTGATAGATGGATTCTTGGTCAGTCAGGGAATCATGGGTTACAGGGATAGGACAGGAAAGTAGACATGAGGAGTGTCAGATCAGCCATGATCCTATTCAATGGGGAAGTAGATCTAGGGGCTGAATGGCCTACTCCTGTTCCTCTTCCTTTGATCTTATGGGCTTAACTAAAAAACAAAGATCAATTCCTGAATTTCAACAAAAGTGACTTGACTTGTAACTCCATATTTAGGACCTTGTGTTCCACAGCCTGGGATTCTTTTCAAAATGGACTGAGTGCAACCTCCAACCCGTTCCATTGTAAAACAGTAACTGAAGTGCTGGTTATATCAGAAAATGCCAATTTCAATTCTCAAAGATTTTGCTGTGTGAAAAGTGAGGCCTATTGAAAAAAGGGCAGGCAACATCACTGTGTCAATGGACCAATAAAAAAAATCAAACACCAGTTAAGGACATTACAACCCAGAGAAAGTGGTCTAAATCAACCCTAGATTCTTTACTTCCTGAACCAAGAAGCAGAGTTAAGGATGTCTTATGCTGAATATTGGTTGCAAAGATTTATACGTGCTAATGCCTAATATTTCAATGTAGTAAATAAATTCTAAACCACAGTATTCTATATTGTTACAATCAGAACTCCACTTCTATTCTGTTATACAGAAATAAGTGTCTGGGTTGGATTTATCCTTTTTTTTAACCTGGACACTTTGCCACACTGTTAGGTAGATGCCAGTGTTGTAACTGTACTGGAACAGATTGGCTAGGGTGTGGCAATTTTTGGGACGCACATTTTCAGTACTATTGCCAACATGTTGTCAGGGCCTATAGCCTTTGTCGTATTCAGTGCCACCAACCATTTCTTGATATCATGTGGAATGAATCAAATTGGTTGAAGACTGGTATCTGTGATGTTGAGGAAGTCTGGAGGAGGCTGAGCTGGATCATCATCGAATTTTTACAGTACAGGAGGAGACCATCTGATCCATTATGTCTGTTCCAGCACACAAAAGAACTACCCAAGTAAACCCATTTTCTAACCCTATATCCTCTAAATTCATCACTTTCAAATGTATACACTCTCTTTTGAAACCGCCCATGGAATCTGCCTTCACTGTTGACTGTACAATATTGATTATTATTCTCTAAATGCATATCTATCTTATCCTATATTATGGCCTCCATCAGGTTTCCTGCTATTGATGTCAAGCTGACAGGTCTGTTGTTTCCTGAGTTATCCTTTGCCCTTTTCTTGAAGAACTGAGTCATATTTGTAATCCTCCAGTTCCCCGGGACGCATGCTGTGTTCAGAGAGGCCTGGAAAATTTCTGTCAATGGCTTCACGCTTTGCTTCCTTCCCTCTCTCAGAAATCGAAAATTCATCCCATTACAACCTGGTGATGTCTCTGCTTAGAGTGCTGCCAGGGTTTTTAACACGTCTTCTTTATCTATTACTATACTGTTCAATTGCTCAAAGCCCATATTTTCAACTGGACCATTGTCACTATTTTCTACTTTGGTAAAGGCAGAAGCAAAGTACCTCTGCCATTCTCTTTGCTTCTGTGAGCAGCTTTCCTTGCTTGTTTCTCATGGGCCTCTCTGTGTCCTTCACTGATCTTTTACTGTTAATATGCCTGAAGGATATTTTATTGTTTGTTTTAGTGCAGCGTGCCATCCTTTCCTCATGCTTCCTCTTAATCTTCCTTATTCCAGCCTTAGCCTGTCCCCTCTATCTGAGATACTCTTCCTGATTTTTATTGCTAGCATTATTCCAGGGCATATCATATGCACCCTTTTTATTTCTTATTTTCTCAGCAATATGTTAATTATCCAGAAAGTTTGGATACCCTGTCTTTATATCTCATGATATGTAACTGGCTTGCAGTCTATTCATAGAATCATAGAACTCCTACAGTGCATGAGGAGACCATTCGGCCTATTGGGAGTGTGCACTGGCCCTCTGAAGAGCATCCCACCCAGACCCAGCCCTCTCCTGTATCCTGCAACCCCACATTTACCATGACTAACCTACCTAGCCGACACATCTTTGAACACTATGGACAATTTCAGTATGGCCAATCCACCGAGCCTGCGTATCTTTGAACTGTGGGAGGAAACAGGAGCACTCAGAAGTCACAGAGAGAATGTGCAAACTCCACTCAGACTGTCATCTAAGACTGGAATCGAACCTGGCTCCCTGGACCTGCAAGGCAGCAGTGCTAACCACTGAGCCACCATGCTGCCCCCATGTCTTTTGTCATTCTCATATTTTCTTTCACTTGGTACTTCTGGCTGAAGATTGTTGTGAATGGTGTACTGCAGGGTCCCACATCATGGGGAATGGAGTGTTTTTTGAGCCTCCTCTCCAATCAACCAATGAAAAGAACCATTCACTATTATTGCCTCAAGCACTTTCTTCATGTAACAAAGGTAAACATAAGGTGCAGAACTTTTTCACTTCTTATTTCCCATTTGCAGGTGGTTTTAGATTTTTACAATGTTAACTACTTTTTTTTTACATTCAATTTCGGAAGAAATGGTGGTACTCAGAGAGGAATTCCTGAACGTGCTTGTTCCCAGTAGATGTACTGCTCTTCCACCTTTTCAGGAAGAGTCTTTCTTATGACTGATGGGTATCTGCTAAGTCACTGGTTCATAGACAAATAGGCCAATTAACATGCCAGTTAAAGACAACATTTACAGACAGCAACTGGTGTCCTGTTGTGAGAGAGGCTGGTGATGGGATAAAGGGTGGATTCATTGCAGCCAATGAGCAGCTGCCAACCATATACCTTTCAGTGCAGCCTGGCATGATTCACTAAGTCTGAGTGTGCTGGAGCTGCAGGTCAGCGATGGAGGGTCTCCCTTTCCCTGTAGGATGGCCTGACAAATGTGATCACCTGTCTAACTTGTACAATTTACAAATCTGCTAAGGGCACACCCATTTTGATTAGCCCTTGCAGCTGCCAACCTACCCTGGCAGCGCCTGCCTCTCTCACTGTGAGTAACAGTGAACCAGAGTGTCAGGTACTCCTGTATTGTGGGGCTGTGAAGACCCTGAACAAGACTTGGCTTAACTACGTATTGTCTCAATTGACCGCTGTCCCAAAAATCTCCTCCTGTGTTACACTGCACCTCTTTCAGGTTCCGCACACAAAATTTGGCATGTGATTAGAGTTAGACCCTAAAATTCAGCCCAAGACCCCTTAGAATGACAGTGAGAGTGGTTTGCCTGAGAAATTACAATTCATTTTCAATCCGTTACTTTAAACATGTTCTTCCCACACACCCACGCACACCCCTCTTCTTTTCTTATGGTTGTGGCAATTGTATCTGCATTTTGTTGCCATTACCATTAATGAAACAACAGTGCTTTGCAAAATGAGAGATTATTTGACAACTGGAACATGCTGCCTCCCAGGAATACGGGTGGTGATTAATGTCAGTAATTGTTCTCTTGTTCTAAGCCATTGATGTAGGAGTGCAGAATAATTGATGCCTACAGGAGGGTTATCAGTCAAAAGAAAGACAATTAGCAGGAAAAAACAAGACCCAGGACACAGCATTGATAACAAATTATCTCTTAGAACCATCCATAAGGAGTGATTTTATTGGCCCACAAAGTGGAACTCTACCTGATTATCCTTACTTCCCAGTTTAATAGATGATGGAGCATTAGTCTCCAAGTAAAATTGTAACTGAATATTGCTTTCCCAGCTTTTAGCTCCTTTGGTTCCTAGAACTTCATTGTTTCTTGTTAAGGAAAATAAACTGTTTTGGTTCACAATGAGATTCTATATTAACCTTCCCCTCCCCAGTCTGAATCAACAAATCATTTGATCAGCGCAGCTTCCAGCAATTGCTGGTGCATTGCATTTCCAAAGATTATCTATCTTGTCCCCACATAATTCTGTATTTTTTTGTTTGGCATCACCGTACCGAAAGTAATAATTTATCAGCAAAATAACAAATAAAAAGCAGGGTCAGGTAAACAGCAGCTAACTCACTTGATACAAAGAAGAGCCCCTCCAGCCTGTGAGCTCTAACTTCATCCATTATTAAAACTGATTGTTCAAAAATTCTTGGGCCGGACAAACCAGGTGGAAAAAGTTACCTTCAAGTCTCCCTGGAGGGCTCCCACGTTAAATACTGAAGTGGGGCCCACCATGCAGTAGGTTCCATGTGAAATGATTACAATTCAGATGGTGAGGTTCTAGAGAGTGTTAAGATTAGTAAGGAGGAGGAGATATTCGATGTTTTGACATACAGGTGCATAAATCCCGAGGACCTGAGGAGATGTATCCCAGGCTGCTATGTGAGGCAAGGGAGGAGATTGCTGGTGTTGTGATAGAGCTATTTAATACCTCACTGGTCACAGGTGAAGTACCAGATGGCTGGAGGATACTTAACGTAGGACAGTAGAGATAGGCCAGGTAATTACAGACCAGTTAAGTCAGTAGTTGTGAAATCATTGGAAAACACTCTGAAAGACAAGATTAATCAACATTTGGAAAGACAGGGATTGGTCAGTGATAGTTGACATGAATTTGTAAGAGGGAGAGCTTGTGTGACTAATTTAATTGAGTTTTTGAAAAGGTGATGAAGTGTGTATGAGGATTGTCCAGCTGATGTTTACGTGGACTTCGGTAAGGCCTTTAACAAGGTCCCGCATGGAAGGCTGATCCAAAAGATAAGATCCTTTGTGATCCAAGGTAAGTTAGGAAACTGGATCCAAAATTAGCTTACCGATAAGAGGCAAAGGGTGATGATGAGGGTGTTTTTGTGATTGGAAGCCTGTGACCAGTGATATACCACAGGGATTGGTGCTGGGCCATTGCTGTTTGTTATTTATATTTAACAAATTGGATTTGAATATAGAAGGTATAATTAGTAATTTTGCAGTTGACAGGACAATTAGTGACATTGTTGATAGTGATGGGGATGGTCTCAGGTTACAGTCTGATATTGATCAGCTAGTAAATTGGGCAGAGCAATGGTAGATGGAATTTAATCCTGATACATGTGAGATGATGTATTTTGGAAGGTCTAATAAAGGAAGGATATACACAGTGAGTATTGAGGAGCACTGAGGAACAAAGGGAACTTGGTGCAAAAGGCCATAGATCCCTGAAGGCGTTAATACAGCTAAACAGGGTGGTGAAGAAGGCAAATGGGATGCTTGCCTTCATTAGCTGGGTCACAGAAGGTAGGAGCAAGGAAGTCTCATTACAACTTTATAAAACATAGGTTAGGCCACAGATGGAATACGATGTGCATTTCTGGTCACCGCACTATCAAAAGGATGTGATTGCACTGGAGAGAGTGCAGAAGAGATTCACCAGGATGTTGCCTGGGATGAAAAGTCTCAGTAATGAGCAGAGACTGGATAGGCTGGATTTGTTTTCTCTGGAGTAGTGGAGGATAAGGGGGAAATCTGATTGAGGGATACAAAATTATGAGAGGCATAGACAGAGTAGACTGTGAGCATCTCTTCCCACTGGCAGATGAGACCAGAGGGCATAAGGATAAGGTGAGGAGTAAGTGGTTTAGGGGATATCTGAGAAAAGGTTTTTCATGGAGAGGGTGGTAGAAGTATGGAAGATGTTGCCTGAGGGGTGGTAGAGGCAGGTACTCTCGCAGCACTTAAGAACAACTGAACAAGCGTTTAAAATACCAGGGGATAGTTGGCTACGGACCAAGTAGCTAAATATGACAGATAATAGGTACTGCAGATGCTGGAGAATCTGAGATAACAAGGTGTGGAGCAGGATGAACACAGCAGGCCAAGCAGCATCATAGGAGCAGGAAAACTTGACATTTTGGGCCTAGACACTTCATCAGAAATGGGGGAGGGGAAGAGGGTTCTGAAAAGAATAGGGAGAGAGGGGGAGGAGGATAGAAGATGGATAGAGGAGAGGATAGGTGAAGAGGAGACACACAAGTCAAAGAGGCGGGGATGGAGCCAATAAAGATGAGTGTAGGTGGAGGGGTAGGGAGGAGATAGATCAGTCCAGGGAGGACGGACAGGTCAAGGGCGGGCGGGAATATAAAAGCAGTGATGTGCTTCTGAGACTTTATAAAGCTCCAGTTAGGCCCCATTTAGAATACTGTGTCCAATTTTGGGCCCCACACCTCAGGAAGGACATACTGGCACTGGAGCGTGTCCAGCGGAGATTCACACGGATGATCTCTGGAATGGTAGGCCTAACATACGATGAACGGCTGAGGATCCTGGGATTGTATTCATTAGAATTTGGAAGGTTGAGGGGAGATCTAATAGAAACTTACAAGATAATGCATGGCTGAGAAAGGGTGGACGCTGGGAAGTTGTTTCCATTAGGTGGGGATACTAGGACCCGTGGGCACAGCCTTAGAATGAGAGGGGGTCAATTTAGAACGGAAATGAGGAGACATTTCTTCAGCCAGAGAGTGGTGGGCCTGTGGATTTCATTGCCATGGAGCACAGTGGAGGCCGGGACGTTGAATGTCTTCAAGGCAGAGATTGATAAATTCTTGATCTCGCAAGGAATCAAGGGCTATGGGGAGAGTGCGGGTAAGTGGAGTTGAAATGCCCATCAGCCATGATTAAATGGCAGAGTGGACTCGATGGGCCGAATGGACTTACTTCCACTCCTATGTCTTATGGTCTTATGGTCTTATGAGGTTAGTAGATAGGAGATGGGGGTGGGGCTTGAGGTGGGAGGAGGGGATAGGTGAGAGAAAGGACAGATTAGGGAGGCGGAGATGAGCTGGGCTGGTTTTGGGATGCGGTTGGGGGAGGGGAGATTTTGAAGCTTGTGAAATCCACATTGATACCATTGGGCTGCAGGGTTCCCAGGCTGAATATGATTTGCTGTTCCTGCAGCCTTCGGGTGGCATCACTGTGGCATTGTAGGAGGTCCAGGATGTACATGTCGTCTGAGGATTGGGAAGGGGAGTTGAAATGGTTCGCGACTGGGAGGTGCAGTTGTTTGTTGCGAACTGAGTGCAGGTGTTCTGCAAAGCGGTCCCCAAGCCTCCGCTTGGTTTCCCTGATGTAGAGGAAGCCACAACGGGTACAGTGGATGCAGTATACCACATTGGCAGATGTGCAGGTGAACATCTGCCTGATGTGGAAAGTCTTCTTGGGGCCTGGGATTGGGGTGAGGGAGGAGGTGTGGGGGCAGGTGTAGCACTTCCTGCGGTTACAGGGAAAAGTGCCGGGTGTGGTCGGGCTGGAGGGGAGTGTGGAGCGGACAAGGGAGTTGCAGAGGGAGTGGTCCCTCCGGAAAGCAGATAAGGGTGGGGAGGGAAAAATGTTTTTGGTGGTGGGGTCCTCCCTCACCCCAATCCCAGGCCTCAAGAAGACTTTCCACATCAGGCAGATGTTCACCTGCACATCTGCCAATGTGGTATACTGCATCCGCTGTACCTGTTGTGGCTTCCTCTACATCGGGGAAACCAAGCGGAGGCTTGGGGATCGCTTTGCAGAACACCTGCGCTCAGTTCGCAACAAATAACTGCACCTCCCAGTCGCAAACCATTTCAACTCCCCCTCTCATTCCTCAGACTACATGTACATCCTGGACCTCCTGCAATGCCACAGTGATGCCACCCGAAGGCTGCAGGAACAGCAAATCACATTCAGCCTGGAACATGCAGCCCAATGGTATCAATGTGGAATTCACAAGCTTCAAAATCTCTCCTCCCCCAACCGCATCCCAAAACCAGCCCAGCTCATCTCCGCCTCCCTAACCTGTCCTTCCTCTCACCTATCCCCTCCTCCCACCTCAAGCCCCACCCCCATCTCTTATCTACTAACCTCATCCCACCCCCTTGACCTGACCGTCCTCCCTGGACTGACCTATCTCCTCCCTAGCCCCCAACGTACACTCACCTTTACTGGCTCCATCCCCGCCTCTTCGACTTGTCTGCCTCCTGTCCATCTATCCTCTCCTCTATCCATCTTCTATCCGCCTCCCCCCTCTCCCTATTTATTTCAGAACCCTCTTCCCCTCCCCAATTTCTGATGAAGGGTCTAGGCCCGAAACGTCAAGCTTTCCTGCTCCTGTGATGCTGCTCGGCCTGCTGTGTTCATCCAGCTCCACACCTTGTTATCCTTGTTAAATGTGATTAGTGTTTATTGATCGGCAAATACAGAGTAGGCTGAAGGTTCTGTTTCTACACTCTATAGCTCTATGACTGTCTAAATATCTGCTTTTGTTCCTTTGTTTGAAATTTGACTTCCTCTCCTTGTTCTCACATCATCTATGTTGCGTCTCTCCAGGTCTGACTGTGCTTACTCAAAGCTGGGGTTGAGTTGGGTTTGGTTTGGTTTTCATGCTCACATACCAATGTAACTGTTGGGAACTTCCTCAAGGTTGATCCGACTCCCCCACTGATACAACACCGAGATTTGCAAATGCATGTCTGGCATAGGGTGTGTTTTATGATTGCATGGTAGACAACATGGGAAGCTTTTGTTTTGTTCATTAAATGTAGGAGTTGCTGGTTGAGCCAGCATTTATTGTCCATCCTTAATTGTCTTTGAGAAGGTGGTAGTGAGATGCCTTCTTGAACTGTTGCAGTCAAATGCGGTTTGGCACAGAATTCCAGGATTTTGACCCAGCGGCATTGAAGCAGCAATGAGATATTTCTAAGGCAGGACAATGAATGTTTCGGGGGGAAGTTACCAGTTGGCTTTATTTTAGGTAATGACTTTGTCCTTCTTTTGAGGTGAAGAGTTTTATTTCATTTCCCCTTCTCTTTGTGGCTTAAACTAAATCATTCGAGAGTTTAAAGTTTAGAAGCATTAAAATGTTATTTGGCTGTTTTTCCATCAAATGCCACTCATAATCTTAAAGTATCTGAACTATGCACCAATTTGACATTGTATCGGCAGTTACAGCAGCTTCCCTGACAGATTACATGATGCATAATTTTGAATATTTCTTGCTTAATGAAAGTGGGGCCCAAAGCTATCACATTAAAATGAGAAAACAAGGTATAGAGCTGGATGAACACGGCAGGCCAAGCAGCACCAGAGGAGCAGGAAAACTGGCGTTTCGGGTCTAGACCCGAAATGTCAGCTTTCCTGCTCCTCTGGTGCTGCTTGGCGTGCTGTGTTCATCCAGTTCTATACCTTGTTATCTCAGATTCTCCAGCATTGGCAGTTCCTACTATCTCTGTAACCACATTACAATGAGCCATTTGTTTTTGAGCAAATTCCACACCGTTCCCAAAATCTTTGTTTGTGATGTGTAGCAGTGCATGACATAGAGCTTCATGCTAATTAATGTTGACTACATGTGTCTTCTAGAGGCAGTGTTAAGTGTATTTGTGGGACAAAGGCTACAATAAAAATCCCTTTAATGAAATACAGATTCTCTTGGCGCCCCTACGTGAGCTCAATCAGTGCAGGGGTGGTAACATGTATGTAACTTCTGTGCAATTTAATTTTCATTGAGCTTTATTTCTGTGGGTTGAGGTGGGAGTGGGTGGAAAGAGCTTGGGTGCAAAAAGAATTCAGTATGTTCAACATTAATGCAACTGAAATCTTGATTGCCTCCAGAATCAATCTTTTTGTGTGGGTTGGAAACCATTACAACCATAATAATCCCATGGGCTCTTGGTAATCCTTGGCTCTGTTAATACCTGTCAGGGGTTGGCATGTAGAAATTCATTCAAATTCGGATAGTTACTTTCATGCCACACAAATGCCAGGTAATGACCATCTACAAGAAGACATATGGGAACACCACCACCTCCAAGTTCCCCTCCAAGTCACTCACCATCCTGACTTGGAAATATATCGCCGTTCCTTTACTGTTGCTGGGTCAAAATCCTGGAATTCCCTCCCTAAAGGCATTGTGGGTCAACCCACAGCAAGAGGGCTGCAGCAGTTCAAGAAGTTAGCTCAGCACTACCTTCCCAAGGGCAGCTAGGGATGGGCAAGAAATGCTGGCCAGCCAGTGACGCCCATATCCTAGAAACGAATGAAAAAAAGAGACAATCTGACCATAGCCCCTTAACATTCATAGAAACATAGAAGGTAGGGGCAGGAGGAGGCCATTTGTCCCTTTGAGCCTGCTCCGCCATTCTTCTTAATCGTGGTTGATCATTCAACTCAATAGCCTAATCCTGCTTTCTCCTCATAACCTTTGATCCCATTCACCAGAATGACATTACTATCACTGAATCCCCACTATCAATATCCTGGGGGTTATTATTGACCAGAAATTAAACTAGACCATCCATGTAAATACAATGGCCACAAGAGCATGCCAGAGACTTGGAATTCTCCAATAAGTACTCACCTCCTGACTCCCCAAAGCCTGTCCACCATGTGTAAGGCACATATCAGGATGTTGGCATTCCCCTGCAGATCAAAAAACACTCAAGAAGCTTGATGACATTCCTAGTCAAAACAGCCCACTTAATTGGCATCACATCCACAAACATCCACTCCCTCCACATTTGACTCTCAGTAGCAGCAATGTGTACCATCTACAAGATGCATTGCAGAAGTTCACCGAGCCTCATTAGACAGCACCTTCCGAATCCATGACCACTACCATCCAGAAGAACAAGGGCAGCAGGCATATGGAAACACCACCATCTGCAAGTTCCCCTCCAAGCCACTCACCATCTTGACTTGGAGATATTTTGACTTTCCTTCAGTGTCATTGAGTCAAAATCCTGGAATTCCCTCCTTAGTGGCATGTGGGTCAGCCCACAGCACATGGACTGCAGTGGTTCAAGAAGGCAGCTCACCACCACCTTCTCAAGGGTAACTAGGGACAGGCAATAAATGTTGTTCCAGCCAGTGATGTCCACATCTCGTGAATGAATAAAAATAAAAGATACCTCTTAAAGCTCATGGACACTGTCAACGTGGTAAGGTTGTCTGTTAAATCTGTTTCATGTCCATTCAGATTTTTCAAGGTTCTCACACATGCTGCATTTTGGCTGTTGACTTGTATTTAGAGTCACAGTATCATACAGCATGGATACAGACCCTTCGGTCCAAGCAGTCCATGCTGAACACAATCCCAAACTAAACTATTCCCCACTGCTGTCTCCTAGCCCATATCCTCCCAAACCTTCCCGATTCATCTATCTATTCAAATGTCTTTTAAACGTTGTAATTGTACCTGCATCCACCACGTCCTCAGGAAGATCATTCCACAAGCAAACCACCATGCTGTGTAAAAAAAATTACCTCTTATGTCTTTTTTAAATCTCTCTCCTCTCACCTTAAAAATGTGCCCCCCTACTCTTGTAATTCTCCACTTTGGGGAAAAGACAACTACCATCAACTCTCTCTATATATCTCATTATTTTATAAACTTCTATCAGGTCACCTCTCAACCTCCTACTTTGAAGGATTTGGGGTTGTGTCTGGTATAGGCAGTGTTCTATTATCTAGATGCTTCTATCTCCTATTCTAAAGTAAAATGGGATTAAATTTAGAATTGCCACAATTAATTCACACGTTTCGGTGTACAAATCTTAAAGGAGTTCGATCAGTTCATCCATGTATCAGCAAGTAATAGATCCCAGTGATTGCAATAAAGACACTTTTAAGGATCTTGAAGAATTTAACAGGTAATTGGGGTTGCCTTTGGGAATATTGACTCATGTTAAGAAGGTAAAAGTCCAGTAATGCTTCACTTAAAATCACTAAATCATCTTTATTCATATTTCCTCAGCATTGTTTCAACAACCATGTGGAATCTACAGTGATTCAAACTGAATAAATTGGCAGAATGCAAGAAGAATATAAATCAGTCTCTTTCATCTGCCTCACAGTGTGGTGAGAGTGACAGCAGAACATTTAGGGGCTGGTGCTCAAATCAAGCAGTGTCCATTAGTCCTATCAGCAGAAACACATTTCATCTCATTTTTAATTGTTCCTTCGGATTTTAAAAATGATGGCATGCCTATGTTGTTTTTTTTTAATTCATTCATGGGATGTGGGCGTTGCTAGCTGAGCCAGAACTTTTTCTTTTGTCTGCCCCCAACTGCATTTGAGAAGTTGGTAATGAGCTGTGTTCTTGATCTGCTGCAGTCCATTTTCACTCAATGGGCCTTAATGCTATTAAGGAGGGAATTCCAGGATTTTGAAATTGTTAAAGGGACTGTCCAAGGACTGAGAAACAACATCAATGGGTAGACACATGCCATGAGAGAGGATTCCACAGTTAGAGGGACAGACAGTCATCACCTTGAGTTCCAGAGGATGTGTTGCCTCAATAATGTCAGGGTAAAAGACATCATAAAGAGGGAGCACAACATTGCACAGGATGAAGGGAGTGAGCCAGAAATTGTGACACGTGTTCATCTTACCCATATGTGGAAAGAGAGGGGGAACAGGGTTTGAGGTCCTCATGATTAATTTTCAGAAATGAGGGAGGCAGTTAAAAAGAAGGACCTGAAAGATGATAACCTCTGGATTTGCCTATGTTGGTCAGAATAGAAATAGTCAGAGACGGTTTGAAAGGTTTAGGAGCAGAAGTAGACCATTTGGCCCATCAAGTCCACTCTATCATATAATGAGATCATGTCTGATCTGATAATCCTTAACTCTACTTTCCTGCCTGTTTGCTATAATTCTTTATTCCCCTCTTGATTGAAAGTCTCTTCATCTTAGCCTTGTGCACACTTCTTGACGCAACCTCAACAGTCCTCTGCAGCAAAGAATACTACAGATTCATTCTCCTCTAGAGAGGGCTTTAGAAACTTCAGATACTAGTATCACTTCTGGGATGAGAGGTACCTCTTCAAAAGGGATTGTCTCTGTGGGAGGGATCCTAATGTGGATGGGGAAGGTTAAATTGACAGTGGGATAGCACCACTAAGATAAGAAAGGAGGATAAAGTGGATTAAGGAGAGAGATGCTTAGTCCGTCAATGAGAAAAAGAAGCATTTCCATTCTAGATAGGAGCAGTCAAGGAAGGAGTAAGAGAATGCAAAGACAGATTTTGAACATATGGACAGAATCTCCATAGCCCCTAAATGACAGGAACATTGGTGGGAATGTTGTCGAAATGTTTCAGCCAAGCTGTTGATTGGTGAAATGTGAATCTCACAGCTGAGCGTCAGACACCTATTAGCATCCATTAGCATGTCATTTTTTGCCTAACCTCGCTACAATAATAGCAGTTTTCTATTCACCCATCCATCGGAGAGAAACTAGACAGAGGAAACTCCTGACACAATTCCACCCAGATGAATCATTGAGTCATACATTTAACCCCTTGACTTTGCCAGGAATATTGGCTGATGATTTCTTTAAGGAAACTGCTGACAATCTCCTTAAGGACTGCCAGGTGGTCACAGAGTGACCTGGTAATCCTGAATGTAGTGGACTTTAGATTGGCAGAGTTCAGAGGAAGGGCATTACAACCATCATTTGCATATGCAGAAGGACTAATATTTGCTTCATGCATTAATCAGTGATATTGAATGTAATAGTGGAAATGGCTGTACAGATTGGCATGGGACATTCCGTTGCTAAATTGGTATCAAAGCGAATGGCAATAAATGCCATGGCATTCAGCACTGCCCATATCACATGAATGAATTTTGAAAAGTTGGACTTGGAGAAGTCCATCAAAGATCCTTAGATATCATCTTCCAAACCCACAACCGCTTCCATCTAGAAGGATAAGGGCAGCAGACATATGGGAACACCACCCACTGCAAGTTCCCTCCAAGCCACTCACCATCTTGACTTGGAAATACATCACCGTTTCTTCACAGTTGCTGGGTCATAATCCTGGAATTCCCTCCCTAAGGGCATTGTGAACCTACCTACAACACATAGACTGCAGCAGTTCAAGAAGGCAGGTAATCACCACCTTCTCAAGGGCACCACCACCACTGTGTAATCCAAAAGCCCAGTGTAATGTTCTGGAAACATGGGTTTGAATCTCATCAAGGCAGATGATGAAATTTGAATTCAATAATAATCTGGAATGAATAATTGGTTTAGTTTTCTTTTTATTCACTCATGAGATATGGTTGCCTCTGGCTAGGCCAGCATTTATTACCCATCCTTAATTGCTCAGAGGGCAGTTAAGAGTCAACAACATTGCTTTGGGTGTGGAGTCATATGTATGTCAAACCAGGTAAGGATGGCAGATTTCCTTCCCCAAAGGGCATTAGTGAACCAAATGGATCTTTCCTGACAATTGGCAATGGTTACACTGTCATCATTAGACTCTTAATACCACCATCTTATTGAATTCAAATTCCACCATCTGCCATGGCAGGATTTGAAACCAGGTCCCCAGAACATTAGCTGAGTTTCTGGTTTAATAGTTTAGCAATAATACTACGAGGCCATTGTCTCTCCTTAAAGGTAACTGTGTAACTATCATTGATTATTGCAAGAACCTATCTCTTTCATGTATAACCTTCAGGGAAATAAATCTGCAGTCCTGGTCTGGTCTGGCCTACACATGCCTCCAGACCCGCAACAATGTGATCAACTCTTAACTATACTCTGGGCAACTAGGAGTGGGTAATAAATGCTGGCCTAGCCAGTGATGCCTACATCCTATCAATAAAAAAAAGAGTGAAATAATAAAATGCTTTGAATTCATTTAATTCATCTTCATACTCACACCATAACATCTTCAGTGACATATCAAGGGAGCAATTGTGCTTCAATATGTAAAAATCAAGATAATTATTAAAGTAATTTTCAAATTCCTGGAGAATTCTGTAAAGCAGTTTCAGATTATTTATGAAATAAGATTAAATTTTACTCAATTGTTTGGATCTTAGTTACTTCATTAGTACATAAGGAGCAAGAGGGTAACTAGAGAAAGAATTAGCCCACTCAAGGACAAAGGAGGGAAGTTGTGCGAGGAGCCAGAGAAAATGAATGAGATTCTTAATGAGTACTTTGCGTCGGTGTTCACCGAGGAGAGGGACGTGACAGATGTTGAGATTAGGGCTAGATGTTTGATTACTCTAGGTCAAGTCAGCATAAGGAGGGGGGAAGTGTTGGGTATTCTAAAAGACATTAGGGTGGACAAGTCCCCAGGACTGGATGGAATCTATCCCAGGTCGCAGAGGGAGGTGAGAGAGGAAATTGCTGGCGCCCTAACAGATATCTTTGCAGCATTCTTGAGTACAGAGAGATCCCAGAGGATTGGAGAATTGCTAATGTTATCCCCTTGTTTAAGGAGGGTAGCAAGAATAATCCAGGTAATTATAGACTGGTGAGCCTGACGTCAGTAGTGGGGAAGCTGCTGGAGAAGATACTGAGGGATAGGATCTATCTACATTTGGAAGAAAATGGGCTTATTAGTGATAGGCAGCATGGTTTTGTGCAGTGAAGGTCATGTCTTACCAACTTGATAGAATTCTTTGAGGAAGTGACAAAGTTGATAGATGAGGGAAAGGCTAGAGATGTCATAGACATGACTTCAGTAAGGCATTTGATAAGGTTCCCCATGGTACGCTGATGGAGAAAGTGAAGTCACATGGGATCCAGGGTGTACTAGCTGGGCAACAGGAGACAGAGAGTTGTAGTGGAAGGGAGTTTCTCAAAATGGAGAACTGTGACCAGTGGTGTTCCACAGGGATCCGTGTTGGGACCACTGTTGTTTGTGATATACATAAATGATCTGGAGGAAGGTATAGATGGTCTGATTAGCAAGTTTGCAGATGACAGTAAGATTGGTGGAGGAGCAGATAGTGAAGGGGTCTGTCGGAGAATGCAGCAGAATATAGATAGCTTGGAGAGTTGGGTGGAGAAATGGCAGATGGAGTTCAATCCAGGCAAATGCGAGGTGATGCATTTTGGAAGATCCAATTCAAGAGCGAACTATACAGTAAATGGAAAAGCCCAGGGGAAAATTGATGTACAAAGAGATCTGGGTGTTCAGGTCCATTGTACACTGAAGGTGGCAACGCAGGTCAATAGAGTAGTAAAGAAGGCATATGGCATGCTTTCATTCATCAGACGGGTCATTGAGTACAAGATTTGGCAGGGCATGTTACAGTTGTATAGGACTTTGGTTCGACCACATTTGGAATACTGCACACAGTTCTGGTCGCCACGTTACCAAAAGGATGTGGATGCTTTGGAGAGGGTGCAGAGGAGGTTCAGTCGGATGTTGCCTGGTATGGAGGGTGCTAGCTATGAAGAGAGGTTGAGTTTATTAGGATTATTTACATTAGAAAGACGGAGGTTGAAGGGGGACCTGATTGAGGTCTACAAAATCATGAGAGGTATAGACAGGGTGGATAGCAAGATGCTTTTTCCCAGAGTGGGGGACTCAATTACTAGGGGTCACGATTTCAAGGTGAGAGGGGAAAAGTTTAATGGAGATATGCATGGAAAGTTCTTTATGCAGAGGGTGATGGGTGCCTGGAACACGTTGCCAGTGGAGGTGGTAGAGGCGGGCACGATAGCATCATTTAAGATGTATCTCGACAGATACATGAATGGGCAGGGAGCAGAGGGATACAGATCCTTGGGAGATAGGTGACAGGTTTAGATTGAGAATCTGGATCGGCGCAGGCTTGGAGGGCCAAAGGGCCTGTTCCTGTGCTGTAATTTTCTTTGTTCTTTGTTCATGAGTCAAACCTGATCAGTTTTGTTGAAGATTTGCCATCTTGTCACTGAATATTTCCCATTCTGCTTTAGTAGTTAATGGAGAGGGAATGAGTCACTTCCACATTGTGTTCCAGTCAGTTATTGGCCACCATCAGGAGGTGTGGGTTTTAAATTTCACAGAGCAGACAAGTGAAGACAAGTCCTGTTGACTCTTCAGCAGTCACATACAGATCAGTGCTCTGCATAACCTACATCAATTCCCCGTGCCAATGGAGTCTGCACGTGGCCAGGACATAATCTCTGAGAACTGCTTCTGAACTCAAATCATTTAATGATTCATGGTTCAAGGTGATAATTTGACAGTTTTTGCCAAGTTACTTGTTTGTCCAATGGAAGCAGGTAGTGGGACACTAGTATAATGTCATCATCAACAACATGCAAGTTTTGTAGTTTCTATGGAGTCAATAAAGCTATAACGCTAAAAGAAAAATAAAAGAACATTTGTAATGTGTCCAAGAACTTTCTGAGGAAGGGTCACCGGACCCAAAATGTTAACTCTGATTTCTTCTTCGCAAATACTGCTGGACCTGCTGAGCTTTTCCGGCAACTTCTGTTTTTGTTCCTAATTTACAGCATCCGCAGTTCTTTCAGCTTTTACTTAAAAGTCATTTTGCTTCTTCTAACAGGGCACTGGTGAGAGCACATCTTCAAAACAGTGTGCAGTCTTGATATTCTTATTTAGAGAAGAATATAAATGTATTGGAGGTAGTTAAGTGGAGGTTTGCAAAATTAATACCTGCAATGGCTGGGTTATCTTCAAAGATTCCCTGTGGTCTGGAAGCAGGCCATTCAACCCATCGAGTCCACATCGACCCTCCAAAGTGTGTCTCAGACTATCCCTGTAACGCTGTATTTCCCATGGCTAACCCACTCAACCTTCACATCCCTAGAGACTGTGGGCAATTCATCATGGCTAATCTACCTAACCTGCACATTTGTAGACTGTGGGAGGAAACTGGAGCACCCAGAGGAAACCCATACAGACATGGGGAAAAAGTGCAAACTCCACAACGATGGTCGCCCAAAGCTGGAATCAAACCCAGGTCCCTAGCACTGTGAGGCAGTAGTCCTAACCACTGAGGCACCGTGCCACCATTACGGGAATAGATATAGTTCTTAGAGCTGAAGAAATCAAAGGGTGTGAGGTGAAAGAGGGAACAGGATTGGACAATCAACCATGACCATATTGCATGGTGAAGCAGGTTCAAAGGGCTGAATGGCCTGCTCCTGTTCCTATGGCTAGGTCGGACAAGCTGGCCTTGTTTCCACTCGCATTTATAATTGTGAGGGATGACTTGGTTGGAGTATATAATATCCTGATTAGTCTTAATAAGACAGATATGGAAGGAATGTTTCACCTTGGGGGTCAGTCCCGATCTAAAAGAAACTTCTACAATAAGTTGTTGCCTTTTCAGGACAAAGATTAGTCTATTTTTCACTCTGAGGATTATATGACATTGGACCTTCCTGCCACAGAAGGCAGTGGAGGTGAGAGTATTGAATATTTTTAAGGCAAAGGTTGATAGTGTCTTGTTAGGCAGGGCTCAGGTATTATCAGGGCAGATGGGAATGTGTAATTCAAAACACAAAGAAATCTTATTGAAGGATGAAACTGGCTTGAGGGGTCAAATGGTTTGCTCCGATTTCACATTATTGCATTTGAGTTGATTCATGGCATGAAAATAGAGGTCCATTAAATTTAATTCAACAAAAAGTCTTGAAATAAAAAGACAAATCCTCAATGTTGGAGTATGTCCTCATGCTTCCAGTGAGACGCACAAAACCACGGTGAAGTAACACAGGTGCATTTTAAAAGCTTCAAAATCAAATATGAATGAACAGGTAACAAACTTGTCACAACGAGGACGTTACATACAAGAGATGAAGTGGTGTTTTCGTAACTTTATAACAAGAATTGATTTTGTCAGCTAAACATGAAAAATGATATCATCATAATGAGGTAGATAATAAAAAGAAAGTAATGCCAGGTGATACAAATAAGTTGACAGGGACAATAAGAAGGGGATAGGCCGAGAGTTAACTAGTTCATAAAGTCAACCTTGCACAATCTGACGAGCCACTACAGGACCAGTTTGGCAACGTATTCTCATAATTAGAGAAATGACAAGAAGTTTCAGTCAGGTTATATCAGGTAATCAATAGAGATTCACCAGTGTGCAAAGTATCAAGCAGATTTGAGACAGATGTTGAGGAATCAGTGCCAATAAAACCATGTGTTAGCTGGTAAACCCAGAAGAAACAAGCTTAGGTAGGAATGGAAATTCAACATATTCTGGACATCACTGGACTGAAACTAATCAAAGCAGCTAGAGTTCACTGATGGGGTTAATACATACAGTTGAAGGATTACCACCGAGAGTCTGCATCAATTAGAGAAAAATAAACACAGTAACAAGAACAGATTCTTACCAAATTAAGTTGTTGGAAGTTCTATTGACAGTCCCTCATTCTATTCTACGTTGGATCTATTGAAAGGATAGTGGCAAGTGCCATTAACTTCAAGAGCTAAAGAAATATCAACATTTGTTATGCAAAATGACTTCTGTTGATTGGCATTCAGCTTTAAAAATGCCCCCAACTACTTTCTAAAACTTATGAATCAAGTCAAAGCTAAAGTGCCAAGCTGTGTACTTCTTTAGCCAATATTGTAATATACCATCAGTAAAGAACATCTAAAATAATTAAAGGGTGTGTTTAAGCAAATACAATTAATTGACTTTACAATAAATATCACCAATGCAAAAGTGAGAATGACATACTTCAGAAATATTGCACCTCAAGAGCAACTGTTACCAAGAACAGTAAAAGTGAAAGGTTCTGATCAAATTCCTGTCTTAAAACTAATTAGGAAATCATGCAATTTGTGGAAATGTTTGTTTACTTTATTGGAAATTTGTGCCTAACTGCAGCACAATAGCTGTAACACGCTTCTTCTGGAAACAAGCAAAGAGGCTATGATTATAGGCACAGTCTTATTGTAAGATGATGAATCGAGAATATAGAAAGAAGTGGGGAACTTTTATAAAAATGAAACCAGTATCAGAGGAAGTAGCTGACAGTGGAAAAGGAGACTTTGGGATTGTTATTGGTCCTTCAACATTTTGAGACCAATGTCAGTGGCACAAGAATAAAGGACCAATCACATTTGCTAAGAAACATTAATGTCGCCTGACCATAATTTGTTAGATATTACGCGGAAATTTAGATTTGTTTATAATTTGCAGAAATTATTTAAAAGTTGTGGAGGAAAATGACAAGAAATTGTTTGAATCCTGGTGTAAGGAATAAATGAGGATGAATTAATGTACTTTTCTTGTATTGCATATCTGTTCTATTTTCCTGGTGGTGAGATGTATTTAAAGTCAGAGTTTCATCACTATAAGGATGGAGCCATGTAAACAACTACAAGTTTTTTTCTTTTTGGACTTTAACCAGAAATGGAGATTGGACTACTCTCTCACTGAGATAACAGGGCACTTTGACAACTTGAAAAAATCAAATGGTGCATATTTGTAACTGTGCAAGACCCGTGCAGCTTTTTGAAGCAATGAGGTAATTACATTGGGACAGAGAGGTGCTGGGAGTCTTTGAGTGAAGAAAATCCTACCCCATCACCAATGTTCCCTCTAAGGTACATGATGTCATACTCAGATGCTCTGATGTTCCGTGTATGGTGATCAGCATTTTGACATGGATCATCGGATTGATGTCCGGATTAGGACTTCATTGTCAGATACAGGACTTGGAGGTTCTGCACAGAAGAAAATTAGAGAGAATGCTGCTGAAGATAGCCCTTGGATTGCCAGAGACCTCCAGAGGTGGCAAACTGAAAACATTTCTCTCTGTCTTCTCTCTATATGAATGAAAAGGCAAAAAAAAAAGAGAAACTTAAAAGCTGGCTTTCTGGCTGGAAAAGATGCCCTTTTACAGAACCATATAGCTTATTGATATCAAAATAAATCTGCCTTCACTGACTCACCAGTGCCCCTTTAACCTATATCCAGGGTTTACCAGCAGCACAGGGCTGTTTTCTTCTTTCTAGGCCATTTAATGTCTCAATTATCCACTCTCTGTCTTCCCTAAATGTCCTACCCTTACCCACTTTCCAGAAATGTGCCTGTTTGTTCTGCTCCAATCAATTTATTTTTATTCGTATTTTGCTCATCTCTGGCACACTTGCATCAAAATAAATCTGACTAAAGATGAATGAACATCATGGTCCAATTCAATAAATAATTCAAAGTTTGTTTTCCTTTTAATGTTTTATTTAGAATTGCGCGTGTCAACACAGAACCAGTAGATTGCCGGTAGTTTACCGTCCCCTCCTGCTACAACTCCTATTTTCATGTTGGCCTTTCCCCACTTTGCAACCAGAAATATTAACTCATTTCCCTTTCTCACTGATCTTTTGAAAGAAGTTCATCCACTTCTGCATTATTCTTAGGTATGCAGCATGGATGTTTTCTGGTGAGGTAATGGTGCTTGGGGATGGATTTTCAGGGCCCACTTTGAGCCTGAATGAAGTTGGTACTTTCTTGGACATCCCACTGATAATTTCCAGCATCTCCATGGGAAATAAATAAGGGACACTAAAGCTGGAGTACGCGGGATGACTAAGGATCTTGCTGAGAAAATAAGGAATAAAAAGGAGGCATATAATATGTACCAGAATAATGTTAGCAATACAAATCAGAAAGAGTATCTCAGATAGAGGGGAGAGGCTAAGGCTTGAATAAAGAAGGCTGGAATTGAGGAAGCATGAGGTTCCGCTAAAACAAACAGTAAATGTCCTTCAGGCGTATTAACAGTAAAAGATCAGTGAAGAATACAATGAGGCCCATAAGGAACAAACAAGGAAAGCTGCTCACAGAAGTAGAGAATATGGCAGAGGCACTTTGCTTCTGTCTTTACCAAATCAGAAAATGGTGACAATGGCCCAGTTGAAAATGTGGGTGTTGAGCAACTGAGCAACATTGTGACAGATAAAGAGGAGGCACTAAAAAAAGCCAGTAGCAGTCCAGGTAGAGAAGTGGCCAGGTCCTAATGGGATGCATCCTAGATTGCTGAGAGAGGCAAGGAAGCAAATTGCAGAGCAATCGTCAGAAATTTTCCAGACCTCTCTGAAGACAGGAATAGTCTCAGGGGCCTGGAGGATTGCAAATGTAACACCATTGTTTAAGAAAGGGACAAAGGACAACCCAGGAAACGACAGACCTGTCAGCTTGATATCAGTAGTGGGAAAACTGTTGGAGGCCATAATATAAGATCAGGGAAATATGCACTTAGAGAATAATAAATTAATAGTACTGGACAGTCAAGATGACTTTATCGTAGGCAGGTCATGTCTGACAAATTCAATCGAGTTCATTGATGAGGAGACACAGGCAGTGGGTGAGAATAGTGCTGTGGATATTGCATACTTGGACTTTCAGAAAGTATTTGATATGGTGCCACATGGCAGGTCAGTTAGAAAATCAAAAATGTTTGGGATTGTGTGTCCTTGGCAGCATGGCTAAAGGAAACAGAGGGTAGGTATATACAGGCATTTCTCAGATTGGAGACAGGTTGAAAGTAATGTTCCCCAGAGATCAGTATTGGGACCCTTGCTTTTTCTGATTTTTATATCAATGATTTGGAGGTGAGTGTTGAGGGCAAAATCTCTACATTTATAAATGATACTAAGCGCAGGAGAATAGTACATTGTGAAGATGATGTTGAGTGACTTCAGAGGGACATTGACAAGTTGGCCAAATGGGCAGACACCTGGCAAATGAATTTCAATGCAGAGAAATGTGAGGCAGCAGAAACATGGAGAGACAATACAGGCTCAATGGTAAAACTTTGAGGAGAGTACAGGAGAAAAGGGACCTTATGGTTCAAGTGCATAATTCCCTAAAGGTGGCCAAGCAAGTTAAAACAGTTTTTAAGAAGGCTGAGAGGATCCTTGAATTTATAAATAAAGGCATAGAGTATAAAGCAAGGAGGTGATGCTGTACCTCTTCAAATCTCTGATCAGACCAAATTTGGAGTATTGTGTTCAGTTCAAGGAACTAATATTGAGGAATGATTCTAAAGCCCTAGAGAGGGTGCTAAAGAGATTTACTAGAATGATACCAAGAATGAAATGTTCAAGACACAAAAAAAATTAGAGAGATTGGGCTAATTATTCTTGAAGCAGAGAAGATTAAGAGGTGACCTCATTGAGGTGTTCAAAATTATGAACAATTTTGACAGAGTAAAGAACAAAGAACAAAGAAAACTTACAGCCCAGGAACAGGCCCTTCGGTCCTCCAAGCCTGTGCCGATCCAAATCCACTGTCTAAACCTATCGCCCAATTCCTAAGGATCTGTATCCCTCTGCTCCCCACCTACTCATGCATCTGTCCAGACGGACCTTAAATGAATCTACCGTGCCTGCCTCTACTACCTCTGCTGGCAACGCGTTCCAGGCACCTACCACCCTCTGTGTAAATTACTTTCCGCATGTATCCCCCTTAAACTTTTCTCCTCTCACCTTGAACGCGTGACCCCTCGTTATTGAATCCTTCACCCTGGGAAAAAGCTTATCTCTATCAACCCTGTCTATACCCTTCATGATTTTGAAGACCTCA
>JAHRHZ010000250.1:6744929-6768658 GCA_024137785.1 Ginglymostoma cirratum
GAGGGTAACTAGAGAAAGGGTTGGTCCACTAAAGGATAAGGAAGGAAGGTTTTGTGTCGAACCTGAGAAAATGGGTGAGATTCTCAATGATTACTTTGCATCAGTGTTCACTGAGGAGAGGGACATGATGAATGTTGAGATTAGAGATAGAAGTTTGTTTACTCTGGATCATATTGACATAAAGAGGGAAGATGTGTTGGGTAGGCTAAAGGATACTAAGGTGGACAAATCCCCAGGACCGGATGGGATCTATCCCAGGATGCTGAGGGAGGCGAGAGAGGAAATAGCTGGGGCCCTGACAGATATCTTTGTAACATCCTTAAACACAGGTGAAGTGCCGGAGGACTGGAGAGTTGCTAATGTTGTCCCCCTGTACAAGAAGGGTAGTAGGGATATTCCAGGTAACTACAGACGAGGAAGCCTGACGTCAGTGGTGGGAAAGTTGCTGGAGAAGGTACTGAGGGATAGAATCTATTTATATTTGGGAAAGAATGGGCTTATCAGTGATAGGCAACATGGTTTTGTGCAGGGGAGATCATGCCTTACGAACTTAATAGAGTTCTTTGAGGAAGTGACCAAGTTGATAGATGAAGGAAGGGCTGTAGATGTCATCTACATGGACTTTAGTAAGGTGTTTGATAAGGTTCCCCATCGCAAACTAATGGAGAAAGTGAAGTCATATGGTGTGCAGCGTGTTCTAGCTAGGTGGATAAAGAACTGGTTGAGCAACAGGAGACAGAGAGTAGTAGTTGAAGAGAGTTTCTCGAAATGGAGAAAGGTGACCAGTGGTGTTCCACAGGGATCAGTGTTGGGGCCACTGTTGTTTGTGATATACATAAATGATCTGGAAGAGGGCATAAGTGGTCTGATCAGTAAGTTTGCAGATGACACGAAGATTGGGGGAGTAGCAGAAAGCATAGGGGATTGTCAAAGAATACAGGAGACTATAGATAGACTGGAGAGTTGGGCGGAGAAGTGGCAGATGGAGTTCAATCTGGGCAAGTGTGAGGTGATGCATTTTGGGAGGTCTAATTCTCGAGCGAACTATACTGTAAACAGAAGAGCCTTGGAAAAAGTTGATGAGCAGAGAGATCTGGGAGTTCAGGTCCATTGTACCCTGAAGGTGGCTGCACAGGTGGATAGAGTGGTCAAGAAGGCATATGGTATGCTTGCCTTCATCGGACGGGGTATTGAGTATAACAGCTGGCAGGTCATGTTAAAATTGTACAAGACTTTGGTTCGGCCGCATTTAGAATACTGTGTACAGTTCTGGTTGCCACATTACCAAAAGGATGTGGAAGCTTTGGAGAGGATACAGAGAAGGTTTACGAGGATGTTGCCTGGTATGGAAGGTGCTAGCTATGAAGAGAGGTTGAGTAGGTTAGGATTGTTTTCATTAGAAAAAAGGAGATTGAGGGGGGACCTGATTGAGGTCTTCAAAATCATGAAGGGTATAGACAGGGTTGATAGAGATATGCTTTTTCCCAGGGTGAAGGATTCAATAACGAGGGGTCACGCGTTCAAGGTGAGAGGAGAAAAGTTTAAGGGGGATACACACGGAAAGTACTTTACACAGAGGGTGGTAGGTGCCTGGAACGTGTTGCCAGCAGAGGTAGTAGAGGCAGGCATGGTAGATTCATGTAAGGTGCGTCTGGACAGATGCATGAGTAGGTGGGGAGCAGAGGGATACAGATCCTTCGGAATTGGGCAATAGGTTTAGACAGTGGATTTTGATCAGCACAGGCTTGGAGGGCCGAAGGGGCTGTTCCTGGGCTGTAAGTTTTCTTTGCTCTTTGTTCTTTGTTCTAGTGTCACTCCTGTTTTGGCTAGAATCAGTCATCAGTTTTCCAATTTGCCAGTGAAGGTTCCTGTCGGCAACCTCTCCCTTAGTGAATATTTTGGGATTTAATTTTAACTATGTTCGATGCCCAGATAGAACAATTGCAGATGCCTAATCAAGTCCATGCACCCCATGTCAGAACATTTAGCATCTCTCAGTGTAATGCTGGCGTCACGCCCTGAGATGATTCAGAAACCTGCAAGTCCTACTGCAGCTGGCTCTGAAGTCTTAAACAGTGTGGTTCCCTGTCCAAACTCTCTCGCAGCCTCAATGATGGTTGCCATGGGTGTCTGAACAATCTCCTATTTCATTGAATCCACCTCCATTCCTGATCACACTGGCTCAAATTAGACTGGAAACTCACTCATAAAATCACAGATCCAAAGAGTCATACAGCACAGAAATAGACCCTTCAGTCCAACTCATCCATGCTGACAAGATATCTTAAGCTGATCTAGTCCTATTGCTAGCATGTGGCCCATATCCCTCTAAACCCTTCCTATTCATATTCCCATCCAGAAGCCTTTTAAATGTTGTTATTGTACCCACCTCCACTGCTTCTCCTCGCAACTAAGTCCACACAAGCACACCGTCTGCATGAAAAAGTTACCCCTCGGGTCTTTTGTAAATCTTTCCGCTCTCACCTTAAACCTATGCCCTCTAGTTTTAGACTCCCACACCCCGGGGAAAAGAAGAAGAAAAATATCAATCAGGGCTTCGATCCTGAAAACCCAGGAATCAGTGAAGTTCCCATTGGAGACGTGATTCTGAAACTAAAACTATGCTGTTTCATGGATTCTGTGTCCGGGGCAAAGATCAGGCCCGGTCATTTAAAAAACGATTCAAAACAGTTAAAAATCATGTTATAAGTTTAACATTGTGTGAAGAACATTTCATTTGTGTTCAATTTTATCTTGGAAGCCTTTTCTCAACAAAAGAAAATTGCGAATAAGTTTCAAACATTCTGAAATCACTTTATATACATTTCATGTAAATTTCTGTTTCTGCTGCCCACCCTAATTCATCGAGTGCAATGATAGAAAACCAGCAGTTTTAATCATTAACTCTGTCTGGGTCTAGTTTTCAAATCTTCCTCTTTGAGGAATATCAATCACTCGCTCTGATGTCCCCTTATATGGCTCAGTGCCAAATTTCATCTGATGATGTGCGTAGTTCCTAACCTGGAAGCGTACCTCCTGGCATTTCCCTATCTCCACATGAAGAGGGCCTCCTGTAGTATGGTTGAGATTACCCACCGGGCTTGTGTATCAATGAATACTGCTTAGCTGTCAAAAGAGGTCTATGGGTTGTTTCTTGACTCAGTATAACAATCCAACCTTTGAGCAATGAGGGCCATTTTATCCCATCAGACTGTCTGTTTCTCCACATCTCTGGCTGTTTAGAAACAAACTGGCCAAAAAAAATGTGGCAAACCAAAGGATTTGGGAGCAGTATAAATTTCTGCAAAGGAGGAGAAATGGATTGAGAGAATTGGGGTAAGAGCACATGACTTAATTTTCAGGTAACAAGTTCTGTTGATATGTAAAGAAGGAAAAAATGATCAGTGAAGGCAAATGTAGATCTTTTAATATCAGAAACAGGTGATTTATAATCGGGAACAGAAAGATGGCAGAACAGGTAAATACATATTTTAGTTCTGCCTTTTAAAAGGAGGACGCCAATAATGATGGCAAACACAGGATGTCGTTGCATTGCAGTAGCCTTACCAGACCATAGGGCTGCCTTCTAGAACATAGAACAATACAGCGCAGAACAGGCCCTTCAGCCCTCGATGTTGCGCCGACCTGCGAACTAATCTAAGCCCACCCCCTACACTATCCCATCAACATCCGTATGCTTATCCAAGGACTGTTTAAATGCCCCTAATGTGGCTGAGTTAACTACATTGGCAGGCAGGGAATTCCACGCCCTTACCACTCTCTGAGTAAACAACCTGCCTCTGACATCTGTCTTAAATCTATCACCCCTCAATTTGCAGCTATGCCCCCTCATACTAGCCGACGTCATCATCCTAGGAAAAAGAATCTCACTGTCCACCCTATCTAATCCTCTGATCATTTTGTATGTCTCTATTAAATCTCCTCTTAGCCTTCTTCTCTCCAATGAGAACAGACCCAAGTCCGTCAGCCTTTGCTCATAAGACCTTCGCTCCAGACTAGGCAACATTCTGGTAAATCTCCTCTGCACCTTCTCCAATGCTTCCACATCCTTCCTGTAATGGGGCCACCAGAACTGTACGCAATATTCCAAGTGAGGCCGCACTAGCGTTTTGTACAGCTGCAGCATGACATCACGGCTCCGGAACTCAATCCCTCTACCAATGAAACCTAACACACCGTATGCCTTCTTAACAGCACTATCAACCTGGGTGGCAACTTTCAGGGATCTATGTACCTGGACACCAAGATCCCTCTGCACATCCACACTACCAAGAATCTTTCCATTGACCCAGTATTCTGCCTTCCTATTATTCTTCCCAAAGTGAATCACCTCACATTTATCTGCATTGAACTCCATTTGCCACCTTTCAGCCCAATTCTGCAGTTTATCCAAGTCTCCCTGCAACCTGCAAAATTCTTCCACACTGTCCACCACTCCACCGACTTTAGTGTCATCTGCAACCCATCCACCTATGTCTGCGTCCAAGTCATTTATAAAAATGACAAACAGCAGTCGTCCCAAAACAGATCCTTGTGGCACACCACTAGTAACCGGACTCCAGGCTGAATATTTTCCATCAACCACCACTCTTTGGCTTCTTTCAGAAAGCCAGTTTCTAATCCAAACTGCTAAATCTCACTCAATCCCATGCCTCCGCATTTTCTCCAATAGTCTACCATGTGGAACCTTATCAAAGGCTTTACTGAAGTCCATGTACACCACGTCAACTGCCCTACCCTCATCCACATGCTTGGTCACCTTCTCAAAAAACTCAATGAGGTTTGTGAGACATGACCTGCCCTTGACGAATCCATGTTGACTATCTCCAATCAAATTGTTGCTTGCTAGATGATTATAAATCCTATCTCTTATAATCCTTTCCAAAACTTTTCCGACAACAGATATAAGGCTCACTGGTCTCTCATTACCTGGGTCATCTCTACTGCCCTTCTTGAACAAGGGCACAACATTTGCAATCCTCCAGTCATCTGGTACTCAACCTGTAGCCAATGACGACTCAAAGATCAAGGCCAAAGGCTCCGCCATCTCCACCCCAGCTTCCCAGAGAATCCTCGGAAAAATCCCATCCGGCCCAGGGGATTTATCTACCTTCACACCTTCTAGGATTGATAACACCTCCTCCTTACTAACCTCAATCCTTTCAAGTCTAATAGCCCATATCTCAGACTTCTCCTCTACAATATTCTCCATTTCCCGAGTGAAAACAGATGAGAAATATTTGTTTGGCACCTCTCCGATCTCCACAGGGTCCACACACAACTTCCCACTTCTGTCTTTGACTGGCCCTATTCTTACCCTAGTCATCCTTTTATTCCCCACATACGTATAGAAAGCTTTAGGGTTCTCCTTAATTCTACCTGCTAATGACTGCTCATGTCCCCTCCTTGCTCTTCTTAACTCTCTCTTTAAATCCTTCCTAGCTAATCTGTAACTCTCCATCGCCTCATCTGAACCATCTCGTCTCAATGTCACGTAAGCTTCCCTCTTCCGCTTAACAAGAGATACAATTTCTTTTGTAAACCAAGGTTCCCTTACCTTATCACATCCTTCTTGCCTGACAGGGACATACCTATCAAGGACACGCAATATCTGTTCCTTAAACCAGCTCCACATTTTGATTGTCCCCATCCCCAGCATTTTGCTACCCCATTCTATCCCTCCTAAGTCTTGCCTAATCGCATTATAATTGCCATTCCTCCATCTATAACTCTTGCCCAGTGGCATGTTCCTATCCCTTTCCATTGCTAAACTAAACGTAACCGAATTATGGTCACTCTCTCCAAAGTGCTCACCTACCACCAAATCAAACACCTGGCCTGGTTCATTACCAAGTACCAGATCCAGTGTGGCCTCCCCTCTTGTCGGCCCTTCGACATACTGTGTCAGGAAGCCCTCCTGCACACATTGGACAAAAACTGATCCATCCGACGTACTAGAGTTATAGCATTTCCAGTCAATGTTGGGGATGTTAAAGTCTCCCATAATGACCACCTTGTTCCTTTCACTCCTGCCCAGAATTGTTTTGCCCATCCTCTTCTCCATATCCCTTGAACTTTACGGAGGCCTATAAAAAACTCCCAGCAGTGTGACCTGTCCTCTCCTGTTTCTGACCTCAGTCCATACCACCTCAGTAGACGAGTCCTCGTCAAAAGTTCTTTCAGCCACCGTTATACTATCCTTGACTAACAAAGCCACACCTCCCCCTCTTTTAACACCTTCCCGGATCTTTATGAAAGATCTAAACCTTGGAACCTGCAACATCCATTCCTGACCCTGGTCTATCCATGTCTCCGAAATGGCAACAACATCAAAGTCCCAGGTACCTATCCATGCTGCAAGCTCACCTGCCTTATTCCGGATACTCCTGGCGTTGAAGTAGACACACTTCAAACCAGCTTGCTGTCTGCCAGCACACTCCTGTGATGGTGAAATCCTATCCATGTCCTCCCTTCTCTCATCCTCCTGTGTACTGGAACTACACCACAGGTTCCCATGCCCCTGCTGAGCTAGTTTAAATCCACCCGAATAGCACTAGCAAATTTCCCACCCAGGATATTAGTACCCCTCTGGTTCAAGTGAAGACCGTCCTGTTTGTAGAGGTCCCACCTTCCCCAGAATGAGCCCCAGTTATCCATATACCTGAAACCCTCCCTCCTGCACCATCCCTGCAGCCACGTGTTCAGCTGATATCTCTCCCTGTTCTTTGCCTCGCGATCACGTGGCACGGGTAACAAACCAGAGATAACAACTCTGTTTGTTCTAGCTCTCAGCTTCCACCCTAGCTCCCTGAAATCCTGCCTAATATCCCTATCCCTCTTTCTACCTATGTCATTGGTACCTATGTGGACCATGACTTAGGGCTGGTCACCCTCTCCCTTCAGGACCCCAAAGACACGATCCGAGACATCACGGACCCTGGCACCCGGGAGGCAACACACCAACCACGAGTCTCTCTTTCCGGCAGAATCTACTATCTGACCCCTAACTATGGAGTCCCCAGTGACTAATGCTCTCCTCCTCTCCCCCCTTCCCTTCTGAGCAACAGGGACAGACTCTGTGCCAGAGACCTGTACCCCATGGCTTACCCCTGGTAAGTCGTCCCTCTCAACAGAATCCAAAACGATATACTTGTTATTGAGGGGAACGGCTGCAGGGGATCCCTGCACTGTCCAAATATATTACCTCACTTACTCAACCATCCCGTGATTGCTCCTGCTCAACGTGCACTCTGCCTATTCACGAGGTGAGTTTTTAAAGGAGAAGCTTACCTTCCCAGGCTGCCCTCGCGCCTCCTTCCGGACTCCCACCGCTGAAACGACTCACGACTCTCTCATTAGAGAGAGAGATGATGTGGGGTGGGGGTGGATTTCAGCTGACGGCCACAATATCTCAGGTGAGGGGGAAGGTTGGGAAGGAGAGTCCTTCATGGTAACCTCAGCTGATGATGGGAATTAAACTCAATTGTTGGCACCACAAACCAACTGTCCAGCCAACTAAGCTAAACTGACCCCTGTACACAGGATGCAGTGATAGAGGAACAGAAGAAAATCATTATCAGTTGGGTGAAAGTGTTTGGAAAATTGATGGAATAAAATGTCAACAAATCCCCAGAGCCAGATAATCTAAATCCCAGTCGAACAAAGAACAAAGAACAAAGAAAATTACAGCACAGGAACAGGCCCTTCGGCCCTCCAAGCCTGCGCCAATCGAGATCCTCTGTCTAAACCTGTCATCTATTTTCTCGGGGTCTGTATCCCTTTGCTCCCTGTCCATCCATGTACCTGTCCAGATACGTCTTAAAAGACACTAATGTGTCTGCGTCTACTACCTCCGCTGGCAACGTGTTCCAGGCACCCACCACCCTCTGCGTAAAGAACTTTCCACGCATATCTCCCTTAAACTTTCCTCCTCTCACTTTGAACTCATGACCCCGAGTACTTGAGTCCCCCACTCTGGGGAAAAAGCTTCTTACTATCCACCTTGTTACTGTTTTTTTACCCCCAATTCATTTTTCAGAGGCTGAGGGCATCACTGGCTAGGCAGCATTTATTGCCCATCCCTAATTACCTAGGGACAGTTATGAGTCAACTACATTGCTGTGAGTCTGGAGTCACATGGAGGCCCAGACCAGGTAAGGATGGCAGTTTCCTTCCCTAATGAACATTAGTGAACCAGATGGGTTTTTCCTCCCCAACGATCAGCATTAACAGTCATCATTAGACCCTTAATTCCAGATATTTATTGATTTCAAATTCCACCGTCTGCTGTGGCGGGATTCAAACCCACGTCCCCAGAACATGACCTGGGTTTCTGGATTAACAGCCCAGTGATAATATCCCTGGGCCACTGGCTCGCCTTATTAAACGCTGTTGAGAGCTTTGGGATTTTAGCATGATAAAGATACTGTATAAATGCATTTTTTTTCTTTGCTGCACTCTGCATTCAGGCTGAACTTCAGCAGTTATATGTTCTTGATTAATATGCACTTGGGTCTGAATTGCAAGTTCCTAAATATGCTGTCCTGGAATCAGGGACAAAGCAATATTCTGTTATTAACGTTGAAGTTGCCTAAAGAGATCAAGTAATCTCTGTGCTGTGAATTTCCCTTTTCCAACATCAGTTTGAATTTGGAATCAAGTCCACATGATCTCCAGGCTTCCAGCAGCAGGCAGTGCAAGTGACCAAAACAAACACAGAGAATGCTGGAGAAACTCAGCAGGACAAACAGCATCTGTGGAGAGAGAAACAGAGTTAATGTTTCAAGCCTGGAATGAATCTTCTTCAGAATCATGGAGGTACCTCTCCAACAGTATTATCACACCAGGTGGACTACAGCAGCTCAACAGAACAGCTCACCACCAATTCCGTCAGGTATTGTTTTCACAATGCCACTTCCACCTGATCAATAACCAAACAATTGCACCTTGTGCATACAATGGGAATAGTATGGAAGAGTGTAATTTGTGCTTGAAACATATTATGGCACATGTGGAGACTGAAAGCAATGATTCTGGCAACAGGAACAAAAACAGACATTGCTGGGAAAACTCAACAGGTCTGTCAGTATCTGTGCCAAGAAAGTGCAGTTAATATTTTGGATCCAGTGACCCTTCTTCAAAACTGGAAGGGATATCAAAAGAACAGAACTTTATTTAAATTGAGAAAAACTATAAAAGGTACAGCACATAGGGACTTGGGGGTAATTGTGTATAAAACAGAAAGCTAGCGCAATGCATGATCAGAAAGGCTATTAACATGCTGGCCCTTACTTCAAGGGGGTTAGAGCATTCCAGTAGGGAAATCTTACTGTATCTTAACAAGATGTTGGTGAAACCATATCTGGAGTAGCGTGCTAAAAGCAGAAATTGTTGGAAAAGCTCAGCAGGGCTGGCACCATTTGTGGAGAGAAATCAGAGTTAACATTTCGGGTCAGGTGACCGTTCCCCAGAACTGATGACAGCAAGGAGAAAGTTGATTTTTATGCAGAAGATAGGGTGGGGGAAGAGGGTAAGGAGTAAACAATAGGTGGAGACGGAGCCCAAAGAGAGAGAAAGGCAGTTGGCCAGATAAAGGAGTGGATAACAACCAGCCTAGGGGATGAACAACTGCTAAACAGGACTATCAGTGGCTTGCAATGTGTTGTTTGTAATAGCGGATCATGTGGTAAGAAGGCATTGGGGTTGGAGTAAGAACTTGGGAGAAGGTGGCTCGAGCACTTACAATTGTTGAACTTGATATTGAGTCCAAAAGGTTGTAGAATTCCCAAGCAGAAAATGAGGTGCTGTTCTTCCAGCTTGCGCTGAGCTTCCCTGGAACACTGCAGCAAGCCGGAGACAGAGATGTTTGCCAGGGAATACCGTGATGTGTTGAAGTGGCAGGCAACTGGAAGCTTAGGGTATTTTTTGCATTTAGTTTCTCTCCACCACCACCTTATTTTTAACTTTTTGTAATTATCTTTCTGCCTCAATGAATCAGATTATAGAGCATTCCCTTCACGTACTATTCAGCTGTTGATGACACTTTACTCACACCGTCTGACACTTTTGATCACCTACAGAGACTTACTATTTGATGCTTCACTCATACCATTTGTATAATCTTTTGATCTCTCTGCACATTGATCTCTCTGCCTATAATTTCTGTGTCTGCATGCTTTTCTTCACCTCATCTGATGAAGGAGCTATTCTCTGAAAGCTTGTGATTTCAGATAAACCTGTAAGCCTATAACTTGGTTCAGAGATAGGAGGAACTGCCAATGCTGGAGAATCTGAGATAACAAGGTGTAGAGCTGAATGGCCAGGCAGGCCAGTCAGCATCAGAGGAGCAGGAAAGCTGATGTTTCGGGTCTGGACCCTTCTTCAGAAACTTAGCCTATAACTTGGCGTTGTGTGACTTCTGACCGTGTTACTACAGTTATTGATAAATTAAAAACACAGAAATTACCTCCACTGGTTGAGGAATTCGGAGCTAATTTAGGAACACTTCAACATATAAAGACTGGTCAAAGTTAGGAATCTCTCCCATAAAGCAAGGTTGTGGATCAACAATTAAATTTAAAGCTTCATTAGAGAAATGGGTAAAGGAATGCCTGTGGAGATGGTTCACTCATCAGCTACTTTCTTATTTAATGTGGTGGAAGGAGCTTGAGGGACTGAATGGCCTCCTCTTCTTCCTATAAGGAATGATTACTAGTGATATCATCTGATTAATACATTCCAACAGGTTATCATTCAACCAAAATATCTAGCCTTCTCAGTATTCATATCCAATGAGGAAGAAAGTGGATAAGTATGAAAATAGCTCAATAAAGCAGCATGAAGCTAAACTAAATGGTTCTCTAATCCCACCAAGGATGCAGCTAGATGCTGCAATTGATATTATCATGACAAACTGGTTTCTTTCGATCTCAGCTTGTGATGCAAAGAGGAAATGGCTCTGCAAACAACCTCCCAACAGTCATTGCCAAAGCTCAGGTATGGACAATTCTCTGTGTCCAATGCAACAGCGGATTATTGTAAACATTATAACTAGACAAAGATGAGGGACAAACTCTATCAAAGAGGAACAAATCAACCGACAAGTCAGTCCACAGCCATAAATCAAAAGGCTACCCACACAACTGATGGTATTGAAGATGAGGCCAATGTACTGAACTGTGGCAATGAGCATTTTCTGTCATTTACCAGGAAATTGATTGTGAATGGTGTACAAAATGATCAGAGGTATAGATAGAGTGGACAGCAGAGACTTTTTCCGAGGGTGGAGATAGGTTGAGAGAGTGCGAGGGGACTGCTGGGAAGGTGAGCTTTTAAAAGGCTTACCTCATGGAGTCGGTGGCCTCCATTTGTTCAGCAGCAGGAGTCGGGCGAGAGTGCGAGGGGACTGCTGGGAAGGTTTAGTAGGAGCGGAGACTGGACGGTTGAGTAAGTGAGGTAATATATTTGGGAGGTTGCTTTACCCGAAACACTACTGAGGTAGTGTCTCCCACCCATCCTCCTACTCTAACCAGAAAAAAGGTTCTGAGCGCCGATTTGGTAAGGTTACTAGTTTTTTTTTCCAATAGTCTGTTTGGAATTCAGAACAATGGGAATGGATGTTAGGGCAGTTGCTTGCTCTCCTGTAGAATGTGGGAGGTAAGGGTCACCACTAGTGTCCCCACTGACATCATCTGTGAGAAGTGCACCCAACTCCAGTTTCTTGGAAACCGTGTTAGGGAACTGGAGCTGGAGCTGGAAGAACTTTGGATCATTCGGGAGGCTGAGGGGGTAATTGAGAGGAGTTACAGGGAGGTAGTCACACCTCAGGTACAGGGAAAAGGTAGATGGGTTACAGTCAGGGGATGGAAAGGGAACAGGCAGACAGTGCAGGGATCCCCTGTGGCCGTTCCCCTCAATAACAAGTATACTGTTTTGGATACTGTTGGTGGGGGTCGACATACCAGGGGTAAGCCATGGAGTACGGGTCCTGGCACAGAGTCTGTCCCTGTTGCTCAGAAGGGAAGGGAGGAGTGGAGGAGAGCATTAGTCATTGGGGACTCCATAGTTAGGGGGATAGATAGGAGATTCTGCGGGAACGAGAGAGACTCGTGGTTGGTGTGTTGCCTCCCAGGTGCCAGGGTCTGTGATGTCTCAGATCGTGTTTTCGGGATCCTTAAGGGGGAGGGGGAGCAGCCCCAAGTCGTGGTCCACATCAGCACCAACGACATAGGTAGGAAAAGGGATGGGGATGTAAGGCAGAAATTCAAGGAGCTAGGGTGGAAGCTTAGAGCTAGAACAAGCCAAGTTGTTATCTCTGGTTTGTTACCCGTGTCACGAGCGAGCGAGGCGAGGAATAGGGAGAGAGAGCAGTTGAACATGTAGCTACAGGGATGGTGCAAGAGGGAGGGATTCAGATACCTGGATGTTTGGGGCTCATTCTGGGGTAGGTGGGACCTCTACAAATGGGATGGTCTAAACCTGAACCAGAGGGCTACCAATATCCTGGGGGGGAAATTTGCTAATGCTCTTTGGGAGAGTTTAGACTAATTCAGCAAGGGGGTGGGAACCTGAATTGCAGCTCCAGTGAACAGGAGTTTGAGAGTAGTGAGGTCATGAATTAGGTTTCAAGGTCGCAGGAGTGTACTGGCAGGCAGGAAGGTGGTTTGAAGTGTGTCTACTTCAATGCCAGGAGCATCCAGAATAAGGTGGGTGAACTTGCAGCACAGGTTGGTACCTGGGACTATGATGTTGTGGCCATTTCAGAGACATGGGTAGAGCAGGGACAGGAATGGTTGTTGCTGGTTCCGGTGTTTAGATGTTTCAGTAAGATCAGGGAAGGTGGTAAAGAGGGGGAGGTGTGGCATTGTTAGTCAAGGACAGTATTACGGTGGCAGAAAGGACGTTTGATGAGAACTCGTCTTCTGAGGAAATATGGGCTGAGATTAGAAACAGAAAAGGAGAGGTCACCCTGTTGGGAGTTTTCTACAGGCATCCGAAAAGTTCCAGAGATGTAGAGGAAAAGATTGCAAAGATGATTCTGGATAGGAGCGAAAGTAACAGAGTAGTTGTTATGGGGGACTTTAACTTTCCAAATATTGACTGGAAACGCTATAGTTCGAGTACTTTAGATGGATCAGTTTTTGTCCAATGTGTGCAGGAGGGTTTCCTGACACAGGATGCAGACAGGCCAACAAGAGGTGAGGCAACATTGGATTTGGTACTGGGTAACGAACCAGGCCAGGTGTTAGAATTGGAAGTAAGTGAGCACTTTGGTGATAGTGACCACAATTCGGTTATGTTTAACAATGGAAAAGGATAGGTATATACCACAGGGCAAGAGTTAGAGCTGGGGGAAGGCAATTATGAGGCGATCAGGCAAGATTTAGGATGCATCGGATGGGAGAGGAAACTGCAGGGGATGGGCTCAACTGAAATGTGAAGCTTGTTCAAGGAACAGCTACTGCGTGTCCTTGATAAGTATGTACTTGTCAGGCAGGGAGGAAGTGGTCGAGTGAGGGAACCATGGTTTACTAAAGAAGTTGAATCTCTTGTCAAGAGGAAGAAGGAGGCTTATGTAAAGATGAGGCGTGAAGGCTCAGTTAGGGCGCTTGAGAGTTACAAGTTAGCCAGGAAGGACCAAGAGAAAGAGCTAAGAAGAGCCAAGAGGGGACATGAGAAGTCTTTAGCAGGTAGGATCAAGGAAAACCCGAAAGCTTTCTATTGGTATGTCAGGAATAAAAGAATGACTGGTGTAAGATTAGGGCCAGTCAAGGACAGTAGTGGAAAGTTGTGCGTGGAGTCCGAAGAGATAGGAGAGGCGCTAAATGGATATTTTTTGTCAGTATTCACACAGGAAAAAGACAATGTTGTCAAGGAGAATACTGAGATAAAGGCTATTAGACTAGGCGGGATTGAGGTTCATAAGGAGGAGGTGTTAGCAATTCTGGAAAGTGTGAAAATAGGTAAGACCTGTGGGCCGGATGGGATTTATCCTAGGGTTCTCTGGGAAGCCAGGGATGAGATTGCAGAGCCTTTGGCTTTGATCTTTATGTCGTCATTGTCTACAGAAATAGTGCCAGAAGACTGGAGGATAGCAAATGTTGTCCCCTTGTTCAAGAAGGGGAGTAGAGACAACCCTGGTAATTATAGACCAGTGAGCCTTACTTCGGTTGTGGGTAAAGTGTTGGAAAGGATTATAAGAGATAGGACTTATAATCATCTAGAAAGGAATAATTTGATTAGGGATAGTCAACACGGTTTTGTGAAGGGTAGGTCGTGCCTCACAAACCTTATTGAGTTCTTTGAGAAGGTGACTAAACAGGTGGATGAGGGTAAAGCGGTTGATGTGGTGTATATGGATCTCAGTAAAGTATTTGATAAGGTTCCCCACGGTAGGCTATTGCAGAAAATACGGAGGCATGAGATTGAGGGTGATTTAGCGGTTTGAATCAGAAATTGGCTAGCTGTAAGAAGACAGAGGGTGGTGGTTGATGGGAAATGTTCATCCTGGAGTTCAGTTACTAGTGGTGTACCGCAAGGATCTATTTTGGGGCCACTGCTGTTTGTCATTTTTATAAATGACCTGGATGAGGGCGTAGAAGGATGGGTTAGTAAATTTGTGAATGACACTAAAGTCGGTGGAGTTGTGGATAGTGCGGAAGGATGTTGTAGATTACAGAGGGACATAGACAAGCTGCAGAGCTGGGCTGAGAGGTGGCAAATGGAGTTTAATGCGGAAAGGTATGAGGTGATTCACTTTGGAAGGAGTAACAGGAATGCAGAGTACTGGGCTAATGGTAAGATTCTTGGTAGTGTGGACGAGCAGAGAGATGTCGGTGTCCATGTGCATAGATCCCTGAAAGTTGCCACCCAGGTTGATGGGATTGTTAGGAAGGCGTAAGGTGTGTTAGGTTTTATTGGTAGAGGGATTAAATTTCAGTGTCATGAGGTCATGTTGCAGCTGTACAAAACTCTGGTGCGGCCCCACTTGGAGTATTGCGTACAGTTCTGGTCACCGCATTATAGGAAGGATGTGGAAGCATTGGAAAGGGTGCAGAGGAGATTTACCAGGATGTTGCCTGGTATGGAGGGAAGGTCTTGTGAGGAACGGCTGAGGGACTTGAGGCTGTTTTCGTTAGAGAGAAGAAGGTTAAGAGGTGACTTAATAGAGACATACAAGATGATCAGAGGATTAGATAGGGTGAACAGTGAGCGCCTTTTTCCTCGGATGGTGATGGCTAGCACAAGGGGACATAACTTTAAATTGAGGGGTGATAGATATCGGACAGATGTCAGAGATCGGTTCTTTATTCAGAGAGTAGTAAGGGCATGGAATGCCCTGCCTGCAACAGTAGTAGACTCGCCATCTTGAAGGGCATTCAAATGGTCATTGGATAAACATATGGATGATAATGGAATCGTGTAGGTTAGATGGGTTTCAGATTGGTTTCACAGATCAGCGCAACATCGAGGGCCAAAGGGCCTGTACTGCGCTGTAATGTTCTATGTTCTTTGTTCTATTACGAGAGGCCATAGTTTTAAGGTGAGTGGAGGTAGATATTGGGGAGACGTCAGAGGTAGGTTCTTTACTCAGAGAGTGGTGTGGTGTGGAATGCATTGCCGGAGAGGGTAGTGGAGTCGGCCTCATTAGGGGCATTTAAGCAGCTATTAGATAGGCATGTGGATGATAGTATAAGGTAGGGGTGGAAGTTTGATAGTCCTTTGGATTAGGGTAAAAGTTCGGCGCAACATCATGGACTGGAAGGGCCTGGACTGTACTGTACTGTTCTATGTTCTATGTTCTAAGAATCCAATGTTTTCAGTTCAGATCATTCCAGATTCAATGCAGCAAGTTCAACATCAAAGACAGGATCAATTAAAGACAGTATTGTTTTGCAAATTGTGTGCAACAAAAATTTAATAAGAAAATGTGTTTTCTATTCCCCTCAACATCCATGATCAAAGTTTAGAAAATCATTTGATTTCATTGAAATTTGTTCTTTGAAACTGAATACATTTCAAATTGAATGAATGAAATATTCTTTAACTGGGTGAAGATGTTACTTCTGCAATACCTCTGTTAAGAATTAAAATGGTTGAGGCAACAGGATATGAAATGTTTCCTGGCCTGCTGTGTGGCCCATTGGTATAAAGAGTGCAGGCAAGAGAACTAGAAATGATCAAACAACAGAAAAATCTTGCAAGACTGCCTCTTTTACAATGTGAGACAACATTGTAGCTCAAAAACTATTGGCTATGTGTTTGCAAACAACAGCTGGCTCTTGTGTCTGATCATGCGCCCAGCTCTCTCCTTTGTGGTCAGACACATGAAGCAGTTCAACTGAACTCAATAAATGGCAAAGCCCCCAATCAGCATGACCCAATATGAATCTTTGCTACAATATGGCCCTGAAATTATTTCTTACAAATTAGTGCAGACTTTCCTGAGTGCCAGTGTCTGAGAGGGAGTTGGCATTATGGGACATGGGCAGGTCAAGCTCATTAATTGATCGTGTCTCTTCATCAGAACTGGGAAATAAAATGGGCCCAGGGACTGGACATCACATTCAAGCTGTTCCTATCCAGTTTAACAGACTGTTCTAGAAAGAGCTAGTTCAGGGCAAACCAACATCAAAACAAAGGGCCCCAGCCACCCATCAACATTTTCATTTACTTTGGGAAAGGCTTTAATGCTCTGGCTTGAAACGTCATGGATGGCCCAACATTCCAGTTGACATCGGATTAATAGGCTCAGAATGGCTGGATTTTAACGATTACCTTATGTTGTCTAACTGTTGTTCAGCTTGATAATTGTACAATAGCTGGTACACATTTGCAAAACATGTAAATATTTCAACATGACAGTGTAGGGACTTGGAATTCTGAAACTCTGCAGCTCTGGCAGTGACTGTGGATAGAGAAACAGAGATAACATTTTTCAATGGCACTTTACACAAATTGATTATGTGCCTTTGAATTTCACTAGTCCTCAAAGCAGTTCACTGACCAAGGTCTGATCTGTCTCCTTGTACGGGAAGGATTGGAATAAATCTTCAGTTCATATATCTTGAAACAAACAAAGAAATTTACTACTTATTTAAAAGCAAAATATAACTGAAACAGGCAGGTTAAAAAGTTGCACACATTTTTTAGAGGAACAAAAATGTTTCTGAGGAAGTTTCACTGGACCTGAAGCGTTAACTCTGATTTTTTTTCTTTACAGATGCTGCCAGTCCTGATAAACTTTTTCAACAACTTCTGTTTTTGTTCCTGATTTACAGCATCTGCTGTTCTTTCAATTTTCACAATTTTTTTTAGAACTTGTAAATGCTTTCAGTCTTATCAGTGTTGTTGAAAAGTCCACCTTCCTGAGATGTAATCCAAACTTTTACGAAAATCTTCCATTGATCCTTCTGATGTCAGTGCTGTCATTTCTAAATTAAAATTCTCAGGCAGCGACCCAGAGTTGCATAGTTCAAATGTCACCGGATTAACCAGTGTATGTGCTAACACGCACAGAACAGCAAGGAGCCCACTTTCAATCCATGGCTAACTCGTGCTCTGAGGAGAGTGTCCAAATATCAATCCCTGAGGTACTCCACGCATTCTATTTGTTAACTGGACAAAGATCCATTTATGGCCACTCTGTTTCCTGTTCACAGTCAATCTTCTATCCATACCAATATGTTACACCCATCACCATGAGCTTTAATTTCATTTGATAACCTTTAATGTGGCATCTTATCAAAAGCCTTCTGGAAATCTTAAGAGAACATATTGTCTTGTTTCCTTTATCCGTAACATATTATTTCCTCAAGAACCCCAGTTGACTGCTTCAACACGATCTCCCTTTGATCACACTGTGTTGGCATTTCCTAGTTATCTTGGACTTATCATCCCTTATTTAAATTCCTGCTCTCTCCCTAACTCTAAAACCTACTACAATGCCTTGATAGCAAGCATGGGGCTGGATGAACACAGCAGGTCAAGCAGCATCATAGGAACAGGAAAACTTGACGTTTCGGGCCTAGGCCCTTCATCAGAAATGGGGGAGGGGAAGAGGGTTCTGAAATAAATAGGGAGAGATGGGGAGGCGGATAGAAGATGGATAGAGGAGAGGATAGGTGGAGAGGAGGCAGACAAGTCGAAGAGGCGGGGATGGAGCCAGTAAAGGTGAGTGTAGGTAGGGGGTATCAGCACCCGAAGGCTGCAGGAACAGCAAATCATATTCAGCCTGGGAACCCTGCAGCCCAATGGCATCAATGTGGATTTCACAAGCTTCAAAATCTCCCCTCCCCCAACCGCATCCCAAAACTAGCCCAGCTCATCTCCACCTCCCTAACCTGTTTTTCCTCTCACCTATCCCCTCCTCCCACCTCAAGCCACACCCCCATCTCCTATCTACCAACATCATCCCACCCCCTTGACCTGTCCGTCCTCCCTGGACTGACCTATCTCCTCCCTACCCCCCTACCTACACTCACCTTTACTGGCTTCATCCCCGCCTCTTCAACTTGTCTGCCTCCTCTCCACCTATCCTCTCCTCTATCCATCCTCTATTCTCCTCCCCCTCTCTCCCTATTCATTTCAGAACCCTCTTCCCCTCCCCCATTTCTGATGAAGGGTCTAGGCCCGAAACGTCAAGTTTTCCTGCTCCTATGATGCTGCTTGACCTGCTGTGTTCATCCAGCCCATGCTTGTTATCTCGGATTCTCCATCATCTGCAGTACCTTTTATCTCTGATACAATGCCTTGATAGATCTGCTTTTGACGTTGGCCTTGAAGCATCCAAACCCATCCAAACACCAACATCCTTATTGGTGGTTGTCTCTTCAATGGTTTTATTGTACTCGAGAATTTCTGAATTAAACATCTTTATCTTCACCTTTCTCTTTAAGGGCCTTCTTAAAATCAATCTCATTGATCAAACATTTGACTGACATTTGATCAAACCTTAGAATCTGCTTTTCTGGTTCAATATCCATTTGTGTCTGATTTGCACACTTTGTAAACTCCTTTGGAAAAGTGTGAAAGTTAAAGATGCTATTTAAAAGCATGTTGTTGTGGAATAAGGCAGTTGGCCTGAAAGTGTTAACTTAAAAATTGTCTAGCTCTGTCCACTTTGAGGTAATTGATGACTGTTGTGGCGAGAGCAAGTTAGTTCAGTTTCAGTGTCTGTTGCAGTTATTCGAGTCTGTTTGTTACATCTACAGTTAACAACATATTGTCCGACATTTCTTCAGGGATTCTGTACCTTCCTGGCGTACTGCTGCATAATAACTCTCCTTGCTACTTAAGAATGAGTCTCTTCTGCCAAGTTTTTATCTAGTCATTCTTCACCACTTCAATTTGGTAAATCCATCACCTCAAACTAATGAGAAAGGTTGCTTATAAAAGTGTATCCAGCATAAAAGTTCCTATCAGAATAAGGAGTCTGCTACAGGGTAGTCATAATTGTTTAACTCACAGAAGGACAACATTGTACTTGACAAAAGAATAACCACATAATTGTGGTTAAATCCCTGGAGACTTCAACATGAAAATCAGCATACAGGTACTCAACACACCCACTTGCTGTACTTTTCCCACTGCTTTAACCAACTCATGAAGTTGTTGAAAATAAGTTATTAAAGCTTCTGTTAAAACGGTGGGCAAAGGACAGAAAACAACATCAACTTTCATTCAATTGGTACCCATAACGTAGGAAGTGTATCAAAGAACAAAGAACAAAGAAAATTACAGCACAGGAACAGGCCCTTCGGCCCTCCAAGCCTACGCCAATCGAGATCCTCTGTCTAAACCTGTCATCTATTTTCTAAGGGTCTGGATCCCCTTGTTCCCTGTCCATCCATGTACCTGTCCAGATACATCTTAAAAGACACTAATGTATCTGCGTCTACCACCTCCATTGGCAACGTGTTCCAGGCGCCCACCACCCTCTGCATAAAGAACTTTCCACGCATATCTCCCGTAAAATTTCCTCCTCTCACTTTGAACTCATGACCCCTAGTAATTGAGTCCCTCACTCTTGCTATCCACCCTGTCTATACCTCTCATGATTTTGTAGATTTTTGTATCACAGAGATATTTTCAATGGGAGATATAATCCTTGTTACTTCAAGAGCTATGTGATGGACACCGCTTCTCTTCTCTTCCATCTTTGGGAATACACAAGATCTTTTCTGTCAATGAAGGTATTGAGAGACAATTTTAATATATTTTGGAGAGGGGGATCTATTTTACTGAATTCAAAAGCTGGAGGATGAGAAATAATTTTGTATTTGGATAAATAGTTTGTATCCTGCAAGTTAGTTCTCCAGATATTTGCATTTACTTAGAAGACTGTTATAAATACCAACATCAGTCTAGCATATTTTCCCAGAGAATTGCAAGTTGAATTCCTTTTCCCATCATATTTCCTGTGTTGAGTAGCTTTATTCTCTGGGAGTTTAAGAATTACATTTGTTTCCAGGCCTCTGGCAATAACAGGTGTCTGAACCTACTTAACTAGACAATATTATGCACTTCCACATGTACAAAGAGACTCACTGTCAATGTAAAACTATAATTAATCTGGAAGGGTTCTGACTGTGCTGTGGTGATCAACGAACCAAGACATCAGTGGTGTGCAATTTTGTGTGTGTGTGCGTGTGTGCGCGCGCGTGTGTGTGCGCGCGCGTGTGTATGCGCGCGTGTACATTAACTAATGTTGTCTCGAATGCCTCAATTGAATTGTCTTTACGTCATTTTCAGGCAATACATTCCAAACCCTAACTGGACGGTGTGAAAAAGAATTCTCACCTTACATGTGCTCCTTTTACAAAACACTTTAAAGTGCCCTCTAGTTCTCAACTTCTTCAAGGGAACTATTTCTCTTTCTCAGCTCTGGCTAGATCCCTCATCACTTAGTGAACTTCTAGCAGATCGCAAAGACATCTTTTATTTTATTTTTGTGCTTTTTAAAATTGTGGGCTGAAATGGGAAAGAATTGTCTTTAAAACAGTGTTTTGCAAAGATTGCTGCATGTTGTGAAAAGCAAGTCACCTGACACAGGCAACAAGTAAACAACTGTTTGAACAAGCAGTAATTGAAGTGAATAAAAACCAAAAGAACTGCAGATGCTGTAAATCAGGAACAAAAACAAAGTTGCTGGAAAAGCTCAGCAAGTCTGGCAGCATCTGTGGAGGAGAAGACAGAGTTAACGTTTCGGGTCCGGTGACCCTTCCTCAAAACTGATGGTAGCTGGAGAAACATCAGTTTATGTGCAGAAAATAGGGAGGTGAGTGGGATAAAGCGTAGGCAAGAAGAGAAATTGAAGTGCTTGCTGATGAACTGGAGATGAGGGGTCATGTGTACACAAGCAACTGAGTGACAATAAGAGTGGACCTAGTTTCTCCTTTTCATTTCTATTTCATTTCTATTTTTCACCTCTATCCCTCCTTCACTAGCATTAGCACTCCTTTGGTCTTTTGCACAGGGAACCAACTTTTCCACTCGTTCCTGCTCCCCTTTTGTCATTAGTATTAAAAAAAATTCCAGACTCATCAATTCTGAAGAGTCATGCTGGAGTCAAAATGTTAGCTCTGTTTCTATCTCTCCGGATGCTGCTAGACATGCTGAGTTTTACTAGCACTTTTTGTTTGTACGGTGACAAAAAAATTATTGGTCTATGGACCAGCCATCAGTGACAAAAACCTTTGCCTGTCAACATCCATGTGATTGTTTCTCAGGTAACTGAATAGCTTGAGGCTAGAAACAAAATAGATAGATGTGGTTTAATCTTTACAGCTCAGGAGCAGTCTCTCTGTTCTCTGCAGTCAAACCCATTTTAACCCTGAAGACAACCAGTTCATCTTTCCTTCAATAGTTTTTTGAAAGCTGTTCCTTTCAACTGATAAGTTGAGGTCTTTATTTTTCATAAATGTAACAGCAACCCTATGTTTCTTGCAAACTGGTGGAAGCATCTGGAGAAAAATAACTGAAAAGCAATGTTCTGAGCAGCAGTAGAGTCATAAGAATGATTTCAGCTTGCTGTGAATGGAAACCACTGAACTGTCTCCCAGCTTTCCTGAGCCCATAACCTATTTTACCCTGTCTGTCCATTTGAGTGTAAGGGAGATCTTATAAAGTGATTAGAGATTTACTTTATAGTGTTTTGTGTTAACGGTTTGTAATTGTTTGCCTGTAGCTACAGTCTAATTACTTGCAAGAAATAGAATTTTTTGTGAAGTACAGAAACCTTGTCCATGCTTTCTATCAGCATAGAACTGATAATTAGGAAGACTCTGCGTACCTTTTAAAATTTTTGAATTTGAGTGATGATTCTGGGAATAGGCAGGCATGATTTCCAGTACACCTATCTGCATAGTCCCTATGAGAATAGAAAATGCTGTGAGTAAGGTGACTGAATAAGGAAGAAACTGAAATGTTGTCTTTCCAGAGTAGGTTGAGATGTGAAATGAAATCAGAGACATACTCAGGCAGGTTCACCCTTGGCATGTATTTGTGATCCATGAATATTCATAAATGTGAATACTTTTTATCTTGTGTTTTGCACTCAACATAAGGTCAGTGGTGCTCAGGAACCCGGGGGATGTGGTTCAGAGTGGTTTTAAGGCTCTGTACAATGGTCAGCTTTGTGCAGCTGTGCCTCAATGTTATTGGTTGTCTTTGCTGACCTCACTGGGGTTGGAGCTATCAAGGAGTAGACGAGAAAATAGCTGAGTTTCCTGGGTGTGATGGGTAGAGTTCCAGCTGAATCAGAAAGGTTCAGAAAGGATTCAATTTTGATTGTGTGCAGTAAAAAGCCTGTAATGATGTCATGGGTACATGGTGAGAATAAAGATGGAGTTTGAAGGAGTCAGTTTTGAAGTCAATGTGCTCCAAACAATCTGTGCTGTAATGTCAGTCAGATACATGTCACCTGTACAGGATCACAGCAACGCACGAAGCTGTTTACTTAGCATGATTCTCCTGGTTACACCAGTAAGCTGCTATCTTCATTCACTCTGGATTACTTAGAAATATAGAAATAGGAACAGGATTAGACCATTCAGCCCTTCCAGCCTACTCGACCATTCAATATGATCAAAACTGATCATCCAACTCAGCCCCCTGTACCCCCTTTCATCTCCAGACCCTTTCCTTTTAGACATAAGAAATTACTCAACCTCCTTCTTGAAAATATTTAATGTTTTGTCCTCAACCATTTTCTATGGCAGAGAATGCAACAGGATCAGCATTCCCTTGGTGAAGATATTTCTCCTCATGTCAGTCCTAAATGGTTCACCCTGTCCCTTACACTGTGACAGGTGGTTCTGGATTCCCCAGAAAATGATAACTAGACATACCCTATTTAACCCTATTAGAATGTTATCGGTTTTTCAGAGACACCCTCTCATTCATCTACAGACTGACTACTTCTGCTCATGATTTGTAATCTCACATCAGTGCAAATTTTAATTTTGAGCAGTTAAGATACAGTGAGTCAGTGTAAACCAGGAAGGATGGAGTGATGATGGTGAGTGAGTGAGTTGGATTTACAGCTGGACTGAGTCTTGATGAACTTCAGAATGAGATGGAGATAAAAGGTACTGCAGATGCTGGAGAATCCGAGATAACAAGCATGGGGCTGGATGAACACAGCAGGTCAAGCAGCATCATAGGAGCAGGAAAACTTGACATTTCAGGCCTAGACCCTTCATCAGAAA
>JAHRHZ010000250.1:6769058-6781973 GCA_024137785.1 Ginglymostoma cirratum
GCAAAATCGTTTTCCTGACTACTTGGAAACTATCCCTGGTACTAATGCGGACCTTGGGACACTGGAGGAAGACAGCATGAATGTAGAAGGAGAAGAATTAGTGCCAAGCCTACAGGAGGCACTGAGATCTGACATTCTCAATGACATGGAGTCTGTCCTTGCTGCCACGAAGCTAGATAAGGAGAACTTCCTGACATGGCTATAGGGCCCTTGGTCCTGTCAGACTGCCTTTGATTCTGTGAAGGATATCAAAACTTGAGATATTTTTGTGACTTGTTATGGACTTCTGAATTGTCTCTTCTCTGATGCAACATTGGATAAACTCTGAATATTTGAAAAGGATTCTGCCCATTGTATTTCACACATTTCAGAAGTATAATTATGGTAGCAAAAACTGTAGAATTTCAACTTGCTCTTCCTTAATGAGTTAGAATATATGACTGTCTATCCATTTTCCCTGCCCCATTTCATACATTTGGAACAAAGCCTGTCATTGAGTGTAATTCTTTATTTGTATAAGTTGTGAAGTTCTGTAGCAGTGATCTCATTTGTTTGCTTTCCCAACATTTTTCAGATTTGTAAATCTGTTAAAGCGAGTAATATTGACTGTAAAGTAGGCTTAATTGTCAGGTTTGCTTTATGGCTGCTAAGATGTTACAGAATCTGGTGCCAATTCTAAGTGCCTTTGCCCAGCTTCTTTGAAACTCTGTTACATCTTGTATCCAAATGTGCTATCTCAGTCTTCCATTTTGCGGTATACACAGTATCTAACCTGCTTTTGTCTTTGAGCAAAGTGAAATATAATTTTCAAACAACTGCCCCGTTAAGTCCGGGAATTGGGTGACTTCAGAGTGAACTGTCAGCTGTTAGTTTAATTTGATCTTATTTAAATATGGAAGATTTGGTGCTTTTTAAATTACTTGTACATGGTCTTTATAGTATATTAGACATGTACATTTTTCTGTAATGTCTTACCAAAATTAGTTTAGTTGAGCTGGTGTAGGTTTTTTTCTTTCAAAAGCTGTTCAAAGGGTTACTTTTAAACCAAAAGACGTAAAACATGATAAATAAGGAAGTGCTGGTTATGTACCTACTTAAAAAGCATATGAACTTCTTTTGTAGGTTGGGTGGTTAAATGGCTTGTTGGGACATGTTAGATGGGCATAGCTGCAAATTGAGGGGTGATAGATTTAAGACAGATGTCAGAGGCAGGTTCTTTACTCAGAGAGTGGTAAGGGCGTGGAATGCCCTGCCTGCCAATGTAGTTAATTCAGCCACATTAGGGGCATTTAAACAGTCCTTGGATAAGCATATGGATGATGATGGGATAGTGTAGGGGGATGGGCTTAGATTAGTTCACAGGTCGGCGCAACATCGAGGGCTGAAGGGCCTGTTCTGCGCTGTATTGTTCTATGTTCTATGTTCTACGTTCAATGGTCAACAGGACATTATAGTGTCAGGAGTCCTATATACAGTAGTGTATTGTAGGTGGGGGTTAATGGTTATAAGAATACATGTATGTATATAATAAAATATTAGATTTAACAATTGTGACAAAGCAGCAGGAGCTTTGTGATCAAAAAGATCTCCAAAGAGTATTCCTTTTTCTGAAGTTCATAGGCCTATTTTTGGAATGTAGTTCATTCTGGCATGAATTGCTAAATACGTTATACCTTTTTGTATTTGGGTTTTTACTTGTAAAGATAATGTGGCTTGTGAATTGAGTATATTTTTTTTAAATAGGTGCTGATGGAGAACCCAGGAAAACATTTTAACCTTTCAATGTTACTAAATCCTCCCTTTGCACGCAGCTTGCTGCAATTTTCTACCATTTAAAACATAGTCCATTTTGCTGTTATTCCTACCAAAATGGACGACCTCACACTTATCAACATTGTACTCCGTCTGCCAGACCTTTGCCCACTCACTTAGACTATCTATATCCTTCTGCAGACTTTCAGTGTCTTCTGCACACTTTGCTCTACCACTCACCTGAGTGTCATCTGCAAATTTTGACACACGACACTCAGTCCCCAACTCCAAATCATCTATGTAAATTGTAAACAATTGCGGGCCCAACACTGATCCCTGAGGCACACCACTAGCCACTGACCGCCAACCAGAAAGACACGCACTTACCCCTACTCTTTGCTTTCTACTGATCAACCAATCCTCTATCCATGCAAATACATTACCTGTAATACCGTGCAACTTCATCTTATGTAGCAGCCTTTGGTGTGGCACCTTGTCAAATTCCTTCTAGAAATCCAAATACACCACATCCACACGTTCCCCATTGTCCACCATGCAAGTAATGTCCTCAAAGAATTCCACCAAATTAGTTAAACATGACCTACCCTTCATGCTGGGTGTTCCCACTGGGATAATTTATATCCAGATGTGTTGCTATTTCTTCCTTAATGATAGATTCAAGCATTTTCCCCACTATCGAAGTTAAGCTAACTGGCCTGTAGTTACCTGCTTTTTGTCTACTTCCTTTTTTAAACAGTGGCGTCACGTTGGCTGTTTTCCAATCTGTGGGAACCACACCAGAGTCCAGTGAATTTTGGTAAATAATTACTAGTGCGTTTACTATTTCCCCCATCACCTCTTTTAGTACCATGGGATGCATTTCATCAGGGCCAGGAGACTTGTCTACCTTTAGCCCCATTAGCTTGCCCAGCACTGCCTCCTTAGTGATAATGATAGTTTCTAGGTCCTCACCTGCTATAACCTTCTTGCCATTAGTTTTCGGCATGTTATTTGTGTCTTCCACTGTGAAGACCGACACGAAATAACTGTTTAATGTCTCGGCTATTTCCTCATTCCCAGTTATTAAATTGGCCTTCTCATCCTCTAAAGGACCAATGTTTACCTTCGCCACTCTTTTACGATTTACATATTTATAGAAACTTTTGCTGCCTGTTTTTATATTCTGAGCTAGTTTACTTCATAATCTATCTTACTTTTCTTTATAACTTTTTTTGTGGCTTTCTGTTGGCCTTTAAAGATTTCCCAGACTATTAGTTTCCCACTACTCTCTGCTTTTTTGTATGTGGTTTTTTTCAATCCGATGCTTTCCTTTATTTCCTTAGACATCCATGGCAGACTCTCTCTTTTCCTACAGTTCTTCCTTATCACTGGAATATACTTCTGCTGAGCACTGTGAAAAATCGTTTTGAAAGTCCTCCACTGTTCCTCAATTGACCCACCATAAAGTTTTTGCTCCCATTCTACCTTAGCTAACTTCTCCCTCATTCCTTCATAGTCTCCTTTGTTTAAGCACAGGACGTAGGTACTGGATTTAACCTTCTCACGCTCCATCTGTATTTTAAATTCGACCATACTGTGATCACGCCTTCCGAGAGGATCCCTAACTGTGAGATCATTAATTATTCCTGTCTCGTTACACAGGACAAGATCTAGCATAGCTAGCTCCCTCGTAGGTTCCATTACATATTGTTCAAGGAAATTATCACGGGTACATTCCATGACCTCCTCCTCAAGACTGCCATGACCGACCTGGTTTGACCAATCGATATGTAGATTAAAATCCCCCATGATAATTGCTGTACCATTTTTACATGCATTAGCTAATTCTATGTTTATTGCCTGCACCAACACGATGCCATTATTTGGTGGCCTATAGACCACACCTGTCAGTGACCTCTTCTCCCTGCTATTCCTAATTTCCACCCAAATGGATTCAACGTTTTGCTCAGTAGAACCTATATCATCTCTCACTACCGCCCTGATATCATCCTTAAAACTCAGAGCAACACCACCTCCTTTACCTGCCTGCCTGTCCTTCCGAGCAGTTTGATACCCCTGGATATTTAACTCCCAGTCATGACCATCCTGTAACCATGTCTCCGTAATGGCCACTAAATCATACGCATTTGCCATGATTTGCACTGTCAACTCATCCACCTTGTATCGAATGCTCCAAGCATTCAGATGAAGTGCCGATTTTGCACCTTCTTTTTGGGTCCTATTACCTCCATTACTAACAACTCTTGAGTTCTCCTTCCCTTTAACTTTTTTTTGCTAATTTTCAATGGAGTTGAAGCTTCCTCATCACCTGCTAACCTGCAGCTTTGCCTTACATTAATTATTACTCTCCCTCTACGCTCACTTCTCCCTTCCCCCCTACTTACTAGTTTAAAGTCCTATTAACCACCCTATTTATCCTTTTCGCCAGAACACTGGACCTGGCCCTGTTCAGGTGGAGTCCATCCCAGCGGTATAGATCCCTCCTGTCCCAGAACTCATACCAGTGCCCCATGAAAAGGAAACTCTCTTTTCCACACCACTCCTTTAGCCACGTGTTTGCTTCCCTGATCCTCACCTCCCTATGCCAATTTGCACATGGCTCGGGCAGCAACCCAGAGATTATGACCCTTGAAGACGTGTTTTTTAATTTTGTTCCTAGCTTTTCATAATCCCGAAACAAGTCATTTTTCCTAGCCCTGCCTGTGTTGTTGGTACCTATGTGGACCACAACAACTGGATCCTTCCCCTTCCTCTCTAGTGTCCTCTCAAGCCTGTCAGAGATGTCTCGCACCCTAGCACCGGGCAGGCAACACAGTATGCGGGATTCTCTATTTTATCTGCCGAAAGAAGACACAGAAAGACTAGTTTTAGAACTTTCTTGCATATCTCCTGCCAGGAAAGAGCCCTTTTTCTTCTTAAGATCTAACTTCTACCGAACTCAATCATGGTAACAAAGCAGAAACAAAATCCTGCTAAAACAACAAATTCTCAACATGGTCCTGTGAAAATCTGAAATACTATTATAACTGAAATCAAAAGTATATGTGAGATTACTACAAAGGCGACATTTCTTATTGGCTAGGTATGTTTATTCCCAAATGGATCTATTTCAGATCTACAGCTGGTCTGCTTTGAATGATACAGATCTGGAGACGTTGTTTGGTGCAATTCTTGTTATGTACTGCCATCTACTGGGCTCTTTCCAGATGAACAAGGACCAGATCAAACTGTCTCAACATTTCCATTGAAGGATGCAAAAACTTTCATTTGTGTAGCATCTTTGTTGTGGTAAAATGCCCCAGCGTGATTCACAAGAGCCTTATTAGACAACATTTAACTCAGGTAGATTTTTAAAAATTGTTCACTCATGGGATGTGGGTGTCAATGGCTGAGCCAGTATTTATGGCCCATCCCTAGTTGCCCTTAAGGTGGTGGTGAGTTGACTTGAGCCATTGAAGTCAGTCTGCTGCAGTTAGACCCAGTGTTTTTATCCAGTCGCTCTGAAAGAATGTGACATATTTCCAGGCCAGGATGGTGCGTGACTTGGAGGGGACCATGTACCTGCTGTCCTTGTCCTTCTCAATGTTCTCTGATGACACTTGTTCAAACATTTGAACGCAATGTAGGTTTAAGGAATATTTTAAATGAGGAGAGAGGTGTGGAATGAAGGAGAGGTTGAAGTAGAGAATGTCAGTGTTTAGCGTTCACAGTGCTGAAAGCACACCTACCAATGGTAAAATAATTAAACTCAGCATCTTACAGGTGAGGAAAACTGGCAGAGTCCAGAAATCTCAGGATTTATTGATTTTGAGAAGGTAACAGAGATAGGGAGGTGTCAACCTATTAATAATTCCAGAAAGAAGAAGAAAGCATTTTCATTTATGTTACATTGTTGATGTTCTAAGAATGTTTCAAAGTATTTGCATCTGAAGAATTGCTTTTGATGCGTAGCCACTGTTATCAATTTAGTTACAGCAATATGCTACATCTGAGAATGAAGTGAATGACTATCTCTCCCACAGGAACTCCTTCCAGATTGACATGCACCAAACAGGAATGAAGCATTTGGGCTTAATCCCCGATCGGTGCTGCCAACTAATCACAGCCAGGCATCAACGTGGCTTTGCAAACTGCATCAGCGTCTTCAAGATAGAGAAAGAAGTAATCCAGGTTCCTGCTGTGGATTGTGATTTATTGATTCCAGCTGGACAGTTGGCAGGGTGTCATCATGAGTGAGATCTACCATTTGCCTTTAATTGAAATGCCTTCAGAATTGAAGGTTGCATGTGAAAAATGATAATGTGGAGGAGATGACCAGAAAGGAAAAAGATGCTGTAAGGAGGAAATCACTGCGGCCGTGAGGAACCTGGGGAAGGGAATTAGAACTGGTTCCACGCAATTGGTTAGAAGCTACGATGAGTGACAGGAATGATGGTTGAAAACAAGGCCCAATACCACATGCATAAGAAGTCATACAGTGAACAGCGGTTGTGTTGGCATTCTGGAACAATACAATTAAATAAATCTGAAGATGTTTGTTATGTTCTTGTAAATGGTCTAAGATCCAATCACTTGTCAGGGATTGCATAACTCTGTGAATTAGGTTATTTAAGACAGTGAAATGCTTTACAAGTTATGAAAGCAGACATTACATCAAGGCAATGGGCTTGAGAATATAGCCTGCAACCCCACAGCAAACTAACTGCCAAGCAGAGTCACAGCATTGTACATACACAGCGCGTAGAGCCTTTAAAGTTATTTCTCCAAGACAATTCCAGCAAATTTATGAGGAGGTCTCCACCTCCTCATCAGCACTCCATTCTTAAGATGATGGTACTTTGAAACTCCTTCAGCTTCTACCAAAGGACCAGCTGACTGTGCTTTATTTTAAAATTAAACATCTGCTTTTTAAGAATCTGTAATTAGGGAAGTCATACCAAACAATCCACCTGGATTATCTTCATCGTTTCAGGAAAGTTTCAGTTATCCCTCCATTTCCTTCTAGTGTCACTTCAACGTTTATTGGTGGATCTTGTTTCACTGTTGTCCTGGTTACCACACGCAAAGAAAAGATACCAGGAAGCTGTTCCAGTCGTTCTGTTTCTTAGAACTCTTTAAGGCGTTCTGTAATTGTTAGTGAAGTTGCTACCTGTAGTCCTGACAAATCATTCCGCAGGGGTAAACCTACTCCCCGTACAGGTAATGTTTTTACTATGTCAACAATTACCTCTCCTGATAACAAATCCTCGTGAAATTTGGGCTGACAAGTAGCAAGTAACTTTCGTCCCCCACAAACGCCAGGCCTTGACCATCACTAATAAGAGACAATCTACACTACCTCCCTTTGATATTCAAAAGTCATACCATCATTGAACCTGCAACATCAATATCCCCGAGGGGTTACCATTGACCTGAAATTCACCTGGACACGCCATATAAATATAATGGCTATAAGAACAAGTCAGAAGCTAGGAACGCTACAGCAAATAACTCACTCCTGGCTTCCGAAAGCCTGTCTACAATCTACAAGGCACAAGTCAGGAATGTGATGGAATACTCCCCAATTGCCTGGATGGGTACAGCTTCAGACACTTGATCTGGATTCCCTAGATACTGTCCAGATCATGTTGCATCTGAACATGGTCTGCTTCAGTGTCTGACGAGTCAAAATGATGCTGAACATTGTGCAATCATCAGCAAACATCCCCACTTTCTGACCTCATGATCCAGGGAAGGTCATTGATGAAGAAGCTGAAGATGGTTGGTCTGAGGTCACTATCCTGAGGAACTCCGGCAGAGATGCCCTGGAGCTGAGATGATAGACCTCCAATGACCACGGCTATCTTCTTCGTATGCCAGGCATGATATTAACCAGCAGAGAGCTTGCTCTCTGATACCAATTGATTCCAGTTTTCTTAGGGCGCCTTAATGCCATATTTGGTCAAATGTGGCCTTGATGTCAAGGACTGTCAATCTCACTTCATCTCACCTCGTTTGTTTTTACAATCTGGGATGAAGTCCATCAGGATCTTGGAACTTGTCAGATTTTAGTTCAAAGACTATTTGTAGCACAATTACCAAAGCGAGATTGGAACATAGGAACAGAATCAAGTCATTGAGTCCCTTCAGCCTGTTCAGTCAATCAATGAGAAGTATTTCCTGGTGAATGTAATTGTTTAAAGGTCGTCCCTCCCTCCCTCTAATTCCCCTGTTGTTCCACAATTATTTCTGTGATGTTCTTTGCAACTTCTATGGTGAAGAAAAATATAAATTATTGATTCAATTGGTCCCCTAGTTCCTTGTTCTAAATTATTAAATCCTCAGATTCTGTCTAGAGGATGAACCTGACCCTAATTATTCTTTTCCTTTATAAATCCCAGCAGAATTTCCTACTATCCATGTTTATATTTCTATCTAGCTTTCTCTTGTATCTGAAGGAAGGGTCAACGGACCCAAAATGTTAACCCTGTTTTTCCCTTCACAGATGCTGCCAGTCCTACTGAGCTTTTCCAGCAACTTTGTTTTTGTTCCTGATTTACAGTATCCGCAGTTCTTTCAGAGATAGTAGGAACTGCCGATGCTGGAGAATCTGAGAAAACAAGGTGTGGAGCTGGATGAACACAGCAGGCCAAGCAGCATCAGAGGAGCAGGAAAACTGACGTTTCAGGTCTGGACCCTTCTTCAGTTTTTATTCAGTTTTGTATATGTTTGGTCTTCTTGTTTAAGAAAGAATATAAATGTGTTCAAGAAGAGGTTCAGAGATGGTTCGTGGTAACTGGGATGGGGACTTGCATTCATGTGAGGAAATGTTGGACAGGCTGGGGTGATATTTGTTAGCGTTTAGAAGAATGATTGGTGATCTTAGTGAAATATAAGATCCAGAAGGTACTTGACAGGGGAAATGCTGAGTGCTTATTTTCCCCTTGTGAGAGAGAATTAAACACTATTTATAAACAAGGGGCCTTCCACTTAAGACAGAGGTGAAGACAATACATTATTCTCTCAGGGACTTTAGAATCTTCGGAACTTTCTTCCCCAGAGAGTGGTGGAGGTTGAGGAATGAAATAAGAGTGAGGTAAATAAAGTGTCAGACGTTTCAAGATTGGGTGGGAGGATGAAGTTGAGGCCACAATTAGATCAGTCATGATGGGATTGAACAGGGGACCAGTCTTGAGGGACTGAGCAGCCTATTGCAGCTTCTAATTTGTTACATTCTTGTATATTTTCATATGCCATGCCAGCAGTTTCTGTAGGTCCTTGCTGCAACAAATGCTGCAATATAAATATTATATAAATATCAAGAACAAGCCCTGCCATCTTCAAAATGCTTTTTATTTTGGGGTGGTCAGTGTGCCTGGATGAGAGCTGAGATAGCCAGTGGGCTGGAGGCCAGAGAGGAGTGGGAATGGTCAGTGTGTCTGGAGCAGGGTAGGGATGGCCAGTATGCCCAGAGTGGGACGGGACGGTCAGTGTGTCTGGAGCGGGGTGGGGACGGTCAGTGTGTCCGGAGCATGATGGGATGGTCAGTGTGTCCGGAGCAGAGAGGGATGGTAGATGTGTCCGGAGCAGAATGGCCAGTGTGTCTGGAGCGGAATGGCCAGCAAGTCTGGAGCAGGATGGGGACCGCCAGTGTGTCCAGAGCAGGGTGGGGATGGCCAGTATGTCCGGAGCAGGGTGGGGACGGTCAGTGTGTCCGGAACAGGGTTGGGATGGTCAGTGTGTCCGGAGTGGAGTGGGCAAGGTCAGTATGTCTGGATCGGAGTGGGGACAACCACTGTGTCCGGAGCAGAGTGAGGAAGGTCAGTATGTCCGGAGTGGGATGGGACGGCCAGTGTGTCCGGAGTGGAGTGGGGACGGCCAGTGTGTCTGGAGCGGGACGGGACGGTCAGTGTGTCCGGAGTGGAGTGGGCACGGTCAGAGTGTCCGGAGCGGGACAGAACAGTCAGTGTGTCCGGAGAGGCATGAGGACGGCCAGTGTGTCTGGAGCGGGACAGAACAGACAGTGAGTCCGGAGCGGCATGGGGATGGCCAGTGTGTCCAGAGCGGGACAAGATGGGACGACCAGTGTGTCCAGAGCTGAGTGGGCACGGTCAGTGTGTCCGGAGCAGGATGGGATGGTCACTGTGTCCGGAGCGGGACAGGACAGTCAGTGTGTCCGGAGCGTTGTGGGGATGGCCAGTGTGTCCGGAGCAGAGTGGGGACGGTCAGTGTGTCCGGAGCGGAGTGGGGAAGGTCAGTGTGTCTGGAGTGGGATGGGTTGGCAAGTGTGTCCGGAGCAGAGTGGGGACGGCCAGTGTGTCCGGAGCGGAGTGGGGATGGTCAGTGTGTCCGGAGCAAAGCGGGACGGTCAGTGTGTCCAGAGTGGGGCACCCAGTGTGTCCACAGCGGGGTGGGGACAGCCAGTGCGTCCGGAGCGGGACAGCCAGTGTGTCCGGAATGGGGTTGGGACAGCCAGTGTGTCCGGAGCGGAATGGGGACAGCCAGTGTGTCCAGAGCAGAATAGTCAGTGAGTCCGGAGTAGAGTGGGAATGGTCAGTGTGTCTGGAGTGGAGTAGGGTCAGTCAGCATGTCTGGAGTGGGGTGGGGATGGCCAGTGTGTCTGGAGCGGGACGGGACGGTCAGTGTGTCCGGAGTGGAGTGGGCACGGTCAGTGTGTCCGGAGCGGGACAGAACAGTCAGTGAGTCCGGAGAGGCGTGGGGATGGCCAGTGTGTCCAGAGCGGGACAAGATGGAACGACCAGTGTGTCCGGAGCTGAGTGGGGACGGTCAGTGTGTCCGGAGTGGAGTGGGCACGGTCAGTGTGTCTGGATCAGAGTGGGCACGGTCAGTGTGTCCGGAGCAGGATGGGATGGTCACTGTGTCCGGAGCGGGACAGGACAGTCAGTGTGTCCGGAGCGTTGTGAGGACGGCCAGTGTGTCCGGAGCAGAGTGGGGACGGTCAGTGTGTCCGGAGTGGAATGGGCACGACCAGTGTGTCTGGAGCAGAGTGAGGAAGGTCAGTGTGTCTGGAGTGGGATGGGATGGCAAGTGTGTCCGGAGCGGAGTGGGGACGGCCAGTGTGTCCGGAGCGGAGTGGGGATGGTCAGTGTGTCCGGAGCAAAGCGGGACAGTCAGTGTGTCTGGAGTGGGGCGGCCAGTGTGTCCACAGCGGGGTGGGGACAGCCAGTGTGTCCGGAATGGGGCTGGGACAGCCAGTGTGTCCGGAGCGGAGTGGGGACAGCCAGTGTGTCCAGAGCGGAATAGTCAGTGAGTCCGGAGTAAAGTGGGAATGGTCAGTGTGTCTGGAGTGGAGTGGGGTCAGTCAGCATGTCTGGAGTGGGGTGGGGATGGCCAGTGCGTCTGGAGTGGGGTGGGGAAGGTCAGTGTGTCTGGAGTTTGGTGAGGATGGTCAGTATGTCTGGAGTGGAGTGGGGATGGTCAGTGTGTCTGGAGTGGGATGGGGATGGTCAGTGTGTCCAGAGCGGGGACATTTGTTGGACTGGGTGCTGGTGTGGTCAGTCAATGGCCTGTGAGCCTGGTCAGACTCTGTGTCGAAGCTCCTGTGTTGATCTACTGCAGGCCCTTTATAGAAAGTTTTTCTTTTTAACTTTATTTCTTGTTTTTCTAGCTTATACTACGAATAACTGTAAGATAATGGAGCTTTTTTTTTCTTTATTTGTTCTTTTCCTCGGTACTTTGTACCTGAGATGGCAAAGTGAGGGGCAACATTGTAAACTTTTGAAAACTGTTCTGAGGAATGGTCACCGGACCCGAAACGGTAACTCTGTTTTCTCCTTCACAGATGCTGCCAAACCTGTTGAGCTTTTCCAGCAACTTTGTTTTTGTCTGTATTGTAAACTTTTCACTGCTCTCCTGTACTTCTGTACTTGAGTACACATAACAATAAACCTAATTCTGATTAAAATAGGAGATCTTGATATCAATACCAAAGCAATAATAAACTGGCCCCAAATCAAGTTCCCTGTCTCCTCTCGCGTGGTCCCCTCTCCTAATGGTATATTTTACCTTAATAACACCGTTGCCTTAAAAATACGATCAACTAATGATTCACAGTTTTACTCAGATTGTACCAAATGAGAATTATCTACACTGCCCCACATTGGCTCAATCTTTGATCTTTTAAAGCACATATCAATGAAGTGTCTGAGTGTGGCATAAACTGTAGCTGGAGTTGAGAATGATCTGTGAATGAGCGATGTTTAACAGGCTCTCTCAGCCAATCGTCTATCGTCTTCACCCCCTCCCGCAAGCACCAGAGACCCAGAAAGCTCCGATAGACAGGCTGTAACACCAGAACAAAAACAAGTTGCTGGAAAAGCTTAGCAGGTCCGGCAGTATCTGTGAAAAAAAAGTCACAGTTAACATTTTGGGTCCGGTGACCCTTCCTCAGAACACCAGAATCCTCTCACAAAGGTCACACAGTCTGGGGAATCTGCTCATTATTCCCTCATTCTCCCCACTCTCCAAACCTCATGCTAAAACGTGAACTTATCAATGTTTGCTAAAAATACATACAGAAATACTCAGGGCTTTCACATCAAGCAATGCCCGATGTTTGAACTCTAGGTCAGGGGTCACAGCCTCATGATGCATAGTAGGCCTGAGAGTGGGGAGCCTGTGGAATTCTGTGCCAAAGAAAGTAGTTGAAGCCAAAATATTGAATGTTTTTAAGTAAGAGTTAAATACAGTTCTTAGAGCTAAAGGGATCAATGGGTATGGGGAGAAAACGGGAGCATGATAATAAGCTATGATCATAATGAATGGTGCAGTGAGCTGGACTGGCCTATTCTGCTCCTAGTTTCTGTGCTTCTACAATAGAGTAGGTTTAAATACAGGTGGACTGCAGCAGTTCAAGACGGCAGCTCACCACCACCTTCTCAAGGGCAACTAGGGATGGGCAGTAAATGCTGGCCAGCCAGCCATGCACACATTACCCAAATGAATAAAAGAAATCTGATCATGAAGTCAGAAAATGACAGAACAGAGAAAGAGAGACATATACTGTATCATAGATAAGAGATAAAAGGTACTGCAGATGCTGGAGAATCCGAGATAACAAGCATGGGGCTGGATGAACACAGCAGGTCAAGCAGCATCATAGGAGCAGGAAAACTCGACGTTTCGGGCCTAAACCCTTCATCA
>JAHRHZ010000250.1:6782373-6809695 GCA_024137785.1 Ginglymostoma cirratum
CCTAAACCCTTCATCATTTCTGATGAAGGGTTTAGGCCCGAAACGTCGAGTTTTCCTGCTCCTATGATGCTGCTTGACCTGCTGTGTTCATCCAGCCCCATGCTTGCTATATACTGTATCATGCTTGTGTCAACTTTTCAAAAGTCAGTGTTCCTCTTATTTCTCTGTAGCCCTGTGTTGTTTCTTTCTCAAGTATTTATTTACTTGCCTCTTCAAAGTCATTATTGAATTTGCTTCAGTGCTTTGACTGTGTCAGTGATTTTTGAATCAAGTTTAGGCACTGATTGACGTCAAACCGTGAAAGCAGGATTGATGTGCACTGTGGGCATGCTCAATGATCAAGTTATCAACATTTTCACACCCACACACGTCAATCTGAAACCTTTGCACTGAACGCCATGAGAAACCATGGAAACAAACAGCTCCCATTTAGGTTTGTCAACTTTAAGTCCACGACAAATTTTTGATTAACCGTACCCCTGTACCCCCGCAACCCCACCACCCACTCCTTAATAGTGGGAAATGTTGTTGTGATTTCCCAGGACTAATTGTCCATGTTTTCAATTAAAACATCAAGTTCAAAACCAGCAAATCAACCCAATAAACAAAACCACAGTTTTTTTTAATCGATAAATAATTTACAAAAGAATCCACTTTTTCAATTCATTCCTGATGAAAACAGACCTCAAGCTGAGAGAGTGAAAATGAAAAGATATTTGATTAAGAGGTAATTCTATTCCTCCGATTACAGACACTGACGTACATTATTTTTGCATTCAGGAACTAGTTTTCAGACTTGTTAATTTCTGCTTCCCCGGTGTGTTCTGTAACCAACAGCAAAAATCACATTTGCCACGTTCCCTATAACTTAAAGATGGCAATGAGTGTCAGCTTGGTCCTTAAAGGTTTGCATTTGATGTTGAGGAATTTAGAAAACTTGAAAAAGGCCAGATTTCCATCAGAGTCATATAACATCAAGAAGGAAGTGATGATTAGTGACCGTGGCCTTTAGATTAAAGTGTACTGACTATGTAAAGGAGTCCCGGAACTTTGAAGTGCTGAGAAACAATGAATTTGAATGAGAGGTTTGTCAAAGAGTCTTAATTGAAAAAAGAAATGAGTTTGATATAAAAGTGCAGCTCACAAGGGAATGGATGTAGGAAGAAAGTGAAGAACACCTCTCCTGGATAAACAAAGTACAGATGCTGGAAATCTGAAACAAAAACAGAATTTTTTGGAGAAGCTCAGCTAGTCTGGCAGCATCTGTGGAGAGAAAAAATAGTGTTACCATTTTGAGTCCAATGGACCTCTCAGAACCTCTCCTGGATATGTTTCCTGAGTGAGAGTCTGGTCTGTGATTGATACGCTAGGGCAAATAGAGCATAGACGCAGCTGAGCCAGCAACCAAACACTGGAGCTTTTCCCTCTCGTAAAGAGAAGGTTGAGGAATGACCTGATAGGCATATTTAAAATGGTGAAGTGATTCAATTACATAATTATCTACACAATGTTTTCAATTGTGGAGATGGCCAAAACTCGAGGCTATAAACATGAAGGAATCCAACAGGGAATTTAGGAGAAACCACTTCACCTAACGAGTGATGAGAATGTTCCAGTCACTACAACAGGTCTGGTCCAAAAGTTGAAAGATGTGCGGGTTAGGTGAATTGGCCATGTTAAATTTCCCCATAGTGTCCAAGGATGTGCAGGCTAGGTGGGTTAGCCATGGGAAATGCGGGGTTACAGGAATTGGGTGGGGGTCTGGTATTGGGTGGGATGGTCTTCAGAGGGTCAGTGCAAACTCAATGGGCCAAATGGACTCTTTCTGCACTGCAAGGATCCTATGGTTCTATGGTTTTATGACTTTATGATTGATTGAGGTGAATAGCACAGATAAAATTAAGGTGTAACTTTATAAAATGAGGATGATACTTTGAGAGGATGAGATGAAGAGGAGTGAGAAAAGGCTTGTGTGAATGACCAGTACCAGCAGAAAGTCCAAAGGCCTATTGTATTTATTCAGTCACAGGATGTGGGTATCATTGGCTGGGGCCAGTGTTTATTGCTGATCCCTTGTTGTCCTTGCCAAGGTGGAGGTAAGATGCCTTCTTGAACCTTTGCACTTATTAGACTGTATATACTTTTTAAGTGTTTCTTGTTCATTCACTAGGTGTGAGCATTGCTGGCATTTATTGATCATCTCTAATTGCACAGAACTATCAACCAGATTGCTGTGGGTCTGGAGTCACATGTAGGCTAGACCAGGTAAGGCCCTTCCCTAATGATGATTAGTAACCTAGATGGGGTTTTCAGAAATCATACCAGGCCCTTGAGGAACATGAAGGAAGCAGAAATAACAACAAATGAATTAGGAGGGTTAGAGGGGCCATGAAATGTCCTTGGCAAGTGGAATTACGTTTTATCCCAAGTCATTTCATATGTGTGTTAGGGCCAAAAGGGTAATTAGGGAAAGAGTAGATCCACTCAAAGACAAAGGAGAGAATTTATGTATGAAGCCAGAGGAAGTGGTTGAAATCCTCAATGAATACTTTGCATTATTAATCATCAAGGAGAAAGACATGGATAATGGTAAAGTTAGAGAGGGGTATTTTAATATTTTAGGGTGTATCGATATTAAGAAGAAGAAGCTGTTGGATGTCTTGAAAAACATTAAGATAGATAAGTTGGCAGGGCCTGATGGAGTCTACCCCAGGGTACAACAGGAGGCAAGGGAAGGGATTACTGGGACCTTGACAGAGATCCTTGTATCCCCTTTAGCTCTAGGCAAGGTCTCAGTGGACGGGAGAAGAGCCAATGATCATTTGTTCCACTACTGCTCAATGTTTAACAATCAACAATGGCTTCATGGTAATCATGAGAGACTTAATTCCAGATTTTTTTGAATTCTCATTCCCCCATCTACCATGAGAGGATTCGAACCCAGATTTGCAGAAAATTACCTGTGTCTCTGGATTAATACTTTAGAAGTAATACTATGAAACCATTGCTTCCCATGATCTGAATAAAAGTTGTCCTGTTCCCTCAGTCTATGATTGGCCAATGATTTACGATGTTTAAAGATTTGCCACATCTCTTGGCGAATGGTCAGTTATACATCAGATAGAGGTACCTCTCGGCTATTGAAGGGAGACATTGAGAGTAGCACATGAAATTCCCATACAAGACCACGTGGGGAGTCTGAAAACTCAGGCATCCTTAAGGAGGGATTTTACCTGTCCAGACTTACTTAAAGATGTGGTGCAATTTTGTAAAATGTCAAGTTTTGGTTTTAGATTGATTTTATTGTCACATGTACCGAAAGATAGTGAAAAACTTTGTTTACTAGCTGTACAGGCAGATCACAGCAAGCAAAGGATGTACAGATCAAAAAGGCTCGGGGCATACAGGTTACATTATTTGAGGTGAGAGTTTATTCAACTCTGTGATAACGGCCAGGAAGAAGCTGTCCCTGAAACTGCTGGTGCTTGTGTTCAGGCTCCTGTGTTTTCCGCCTGACAGAAGAGGACGAAGGAGATCATTACCGGGGAGCAACAGGTCTTTGATGATATCAGCTGCCTTTCCGCTGCAGCGAGCCATGTACTTTTTTTTTCCTATTCATTTGTGGGATGTGGGCGTCGCTGGCTGGCCAACATTTATTGCCCATCCCTAGTTGCCTTTGAGAAGATGGGGGTGAGCTGCCTTCTTGAACTGTTACAGCCCACCAGCTGCAGGTTGACCCACAATGCCCTTAGGAAGGGAGTTCCAGGATTGTGACCCACCAACACTGAAGGAACGGCAATATATTTCCAAGTCAGGACGGTGAATGGCTTGGAGGGAACTTGCAGGTGGTGGTGTTCCCATGTGTCTACTGCCCTTGTCCTTCTAGATGGAACTGATCGTGGGTTGGAAGATGATGTCTGAGGATCTTTGGAGAATCCTGTAGTGCATCTTGTAGATAGTACACGCTGCTGCTACTGAGATTTGGTGGGGGAGGGAATGGATGCTTGTGGATATAGTGCCAATCAAGTGGGCTGCTGTGTCCTGGATGGTGTCAAGCTTCTTGAGTGTTGTTGGGGCTGAACCCATCCAGGCAAGTGAGGAGTATTCCATCACACTCCTGACTTGTGTCTTACAGGTGGCTTTGAAGAGTCAGGAGGTGAGTTACTCGCTGCAGTATTCTTAGCTTCTGGCCTGCTCTTGTAGCCACTGTACTTATGTGGTGTGTCTAGTTGAGTTTCTGGTCAATGGCAACCCCCAGGATGTTAATAGTAGGGGATTCAGTGATGGTAACACCATGGAATATCAAGGGGAGGTGGTTAGATTGTCTCTAATTGGTGATAGTCATAGCCTGGCATTTGTGTGGTGCGAATGTCACTTGCTATTTGTCAGCCCAAGCCTGGATATTGTTCAGATCTTGCTGCATTTGACAGCGGACTGCTTCAGTATCTGAGGAGTTGCGAATGATGCTGAACATTGTGCAATCATCAGCGAACATCCCCACTTCTGACCTTATGATGGAGGGAAGGTCATTGATGAAGCAGCTGAATATGTTGGGTCAAGGGGACTACCCTGTGCAACTCCTGCAGAGATGTCCTGGAGCTGTGATGATTGACCTCCAACAACCACAACTATCTTCCTATGTGTCTGACCCGAAACATTAAGTCTGTTTTTTCCTTCACAGATGCTGCCAGACCTGCTGAGCTTTTCCAGCAACATTGTTTTTGTTCCTATGTGTCAGGAATGACTCCAACCACCAGAGAGTTTGTCCCCTGATACCCATTTATTCCAGTTTGGATAGGGCTCCTTGATGCCACACTCAGTCGAATGTAGCCTTGATGTCAAGGGCTATCACTCTCACCTCACCTCTGGAATTCAATTCTTTTGTCCATGTCTGAACCAAGGCTGTAATGAGATCTGGAGCTGAGTGGCCCTGGCGGAACCCAAACTGGGCATCACCGAGCAGGTTATTGCAGAGAAGGAGCTGCTTGGTAACACTGTTACTGACACCTTCCATCATTTTACTGATGACTGAGAGTAGACTGATGGGGCAGTGATTCGCCAGGTTGAATTTGTCCTACTTTTTGTGTACAGGACGTCTTTGGGGAAGTATGCACATTGCCGGGTAGATACCATCGTTGTAATTTTAATGGAACAGCCTGGCGAGGGGAGCGGCATGTTCCAATGCACAAGTCTTCAGTTCTATTGACAGAATGCTGTTAGGGCCCATAGACTTTGCAGTAGCCAGTGTCTCCAACTATTTCTTGATATCACATGGATTGAATCGAATTGGCTTCAGATTGGCATCTGTGGTGTTGGGGACCACTGGAGGAGGCTGAGATGGATCTTCCACTCGGCACTTCTGTCTGAAGATTGCTGCGAATGCTTCAGCCTTATCTTTTGCACTGATATGCTGGGCTCTTCTCTCATTGAGGATGGGAATATTTGTGGAGCCTCCTCCTCCAGTGAGTTGTTTAATTATCCATCACCTTTCACGACTGGAAGTGGCAGGACTGCAGAACTTAGATCTGATCCGTTGTTTGTGGGATCGCTTAGCTCTTTCCATCCCTTGAAAGCCAAACAGCGAAAGCAGCAAGTTGTCCTGTTTGGTTGCTTCACGAGGTTGATACCTCATCTCCAGGTATGCCTGGTACTGCTCCTGGCATGCCCTCCTGTACTCTCCATTGAACCAAGGTTGACCCTCTGGCTTGTGGTGATGGTTGCGTGGGGGATATGCCGGGCCATGAGGTTACAGATTGTGCTGGAGTACAATTCTGCTGCTGTTGATGGCCCACAGTGCCTCATGGATGGTCAGTCTTGAGTTGCTAGATCCGTGCGAAGTCTGTCCCATTTAGCACAACGATAGTGTTACACAACACCATGGAGGTTGTTCTCAATGTGAAGGCAGGGCTTCATCTCCACAAGAACTGTGCGATAGTTACTCTTACTGATACTGTCATGGACAGATGCAACTGCAGCTGGCAGATTAGTGAGGATGAGGTCAAGTATGTTTTTCCCTCTGGTTGGTTCCCTCACCACCTGCTGCAGACCCAGTCTAGCAGCTATGTCCTTTAGGACCCGACCAGCTCGATCTGTAGTACTGCTGCTGAGCCACTCTTGGTGGTGTACATTGAAATCCCCCACCAAGAGTATATTTTGTGCCCTTGCCATCCTCACTGATTCCTCCAAGTGTTGTTCAACATGGAGGAGTACCGATTCATCAGCTGAGGGAGGATGGTATGTGGTAATCAGCAGGAGGTCTCCTTGCCGATGTTTAACCTGAAGCCATGAGACTTCATGAGGTCCGGAGTCAATGTTGAGGACTCCCAGAGTGACTCCCTCCCGAATGTATCCCACTGTGCCGCCCCCTCTGCTGGGTCTGTCCTGCTGGTGGGACAGGACAAATCCAGGGGTGGTGATGGTGGTATCTGGAACATTTTCTGTAAGGTATGATTCTGTGAGTATGACTATGTCAAGCTGTTGCTTGACTAGTCTGTGAGATAGCTCTCCTAATTTTGGCACTAACCCCCAGATGTTAGTGAGGAGAACTTCGCAGGGTTGACAGGGCTGTTTCTGCCGTTGTCTTTTCCGGTGCCCAGGTCGATGCCAGGTGATCCATCCGATTTCATTTCTTTGAGTTTTTGTAGTGATTGGTACAACTAAGTGGCTTGCTAGGCTATTTTAGAGGGCAATTGAGAACTAATCACATTGCTGTGGGTCTGGAGACATGGGGAGGTGATGGCTTAATGGTGTTATCGCTGGACTGTTAACCCAGATAACATAGAACATAGAACATAGAACAATACAGCGCAGAACAGGCCCTTCAGCCCTCGATGTTGCGCCGACCTGTGAACTAATCTAAGCCCATCCCCCTACACTATCCCATCATCATCCATATGCTTATCCAAGGACTGTTTAAATGCCCCTAATGTGGCTGAGTTAACTACATTGGCAGGCAGGGCATTCCACGCCCTTACCACTCTCTCAGTAAAGAACCTGCCTCTGACATCTGTCTTAAATCTATCACCCCTCAACTTGCAGCTATACCCCCTCGTACTAGCCGACGTCATCATCCTAGGAAAAAGACTCTCACTGTCCACCCTATCTAATCCTCTGATCATTTTGTATGTCTCTGTTAAATCCTCTTAACCTTCTTCTCTCCAATGAGAATAGACCCAAGTCCCTCAGTCTTTCCACGTAAGACCTTCGCTCCAGACCAGGCAACATCCTGGTAAATCTCCTCTGCACCTTTTCCAATGCTTCCACATCCTTCCTGTCATGGGGCGACTAGAACTGAACGCAATATGCCAAGTGAGGCCGCACTAGCGTTTTGTACAGTTGCAGCATGACATCACGGCTCCGGAACTCAATCCCTCTACCAATGAAACCTAACACACCGTATGCCTTCTTAACAGCACTATCAACCTGGGTGGCAACTTTCAGGGATCTATGTACCTGGACACCAAGATCCCTCTGCACATCCACACTACCAAGAATCTTTCCATTGACCCAGTATTCTGCCTTCCTATTATTCTTCCCAAAGTGAATCACCTCACATTTATCTGCATTGAACTCCATTTGCCACCTTTCAGCCCAATTCTGCAGTTTATCCAAGTCTCCCTGCAACCTGCAAAATTCTTCCACACTGTCCACCACTCCACCGACTTTAGTGTCATCTGCAAACTTACTAACCCATCCACCTATGTCTGCGTCCAAGACATTTATAAAAATGACAAACAGCAGTGGTCCCAAAACAGATCCTTGTGACACACCACTAGTAACTGGACTCCAGGCTGAATATTTTCCATCAACCACCACTCTTTGGCTTCTTTCAGAAAGCCAGTTTCTAATCCAAACTGCTAAATCTCACTCAATCCCATGCCTCCGCATTTTCTCCAATAGCCTACCATGTGGAACCTTATCAAAGGCTTTACTGAAGTCCATGTACACCACGTCAACTGCCCTACCCTCATCCACATGCTTGGTCACCTTCTCAAAAAACTCAATGAGGTTTGTGAGACATGACCTGCCTTGACGAATCCATGTTGACTATCTCCAATCAAATTGTTGCTTGCTAGATGATTATAAATCCTATCTCTTATAATCCTTTCCAAAACTTCTCCGACAACAGATATAAGGCTCACTGGTCTATAATTACCTGGGTCATCTCTACTGCCCTTCTTGAACAAGGGCACAATATTTGCAATCCTCCAGTCATCTGGTACTAAACCTGCAGACAATGACGACTCAAAGATCAAGGTCAAAGGCTCCGCCATCTCCACCCCAGCTTCCCAGAGAATCCTCGGAAAAATCCCATCCGGCCCAGGGGATTTATCTACCTTCACACCTTCTAGGATTGATAGCACCTCCTCCTTACAAACCTCAATCCTTTCAAGTCTAATAGCCCATATCTCAGACTTCTCCTCTACAATATTCTCCTTTTCCCGAGTGAAAACAGATGAGGAATATTGTTTAGCACCTCTCCGATCTCCACAGGGTCCACACACAATTTCCCACTTCTGTCTTTGACTGGCCCTATTCTTACCCTAGTCATCCTTTTATTCCCCACATACCTATAGAAAGCTTTAGGGTTCTCCTTAATTCTACCTGTTAATGACTGCTCATGTCCCCTCCTTGTTCTTCTTAACACTCTCTTTAAATCCTTCCTAGCTAATCTGTAACTCTCCATCGCCTCATCTGAACCATCTCGTCTCAATGTCACATAAGCCTCCCTCTTCCACTTAACAAGAGATTCAATTTCTTTTGTAAACCAAGGTTCCTTTACCTTATCCCTTCCTCCCTGCCTGACAGGGACATACCTATCAAGGACACGCAATATCTGTTCCTTAAACCAGCTCCACATTTTGATTGTCCCCATCCCCTGCATTTTGCTACCCCATTCTATCCCTCCTAAGTCTTGCCTAATTGCATTATAATTGCCTTTCCCCCATCTATAACTCTTGCCCAGTTGCATGTTCCTATCCCTTTCCATTGCTAAACTAAACGTAACCAAATTATGGTCGCTCTCTCCAAAGTGCTCACCTACCACCAAATCAAACACCTGGCCTGGTTCATTACCAAGTACCAGATCCAGTGTGGCCTCCCCTCTTGTCGGCCCTTCGACATACTGCGTCAGGAAGCCCTCCTGCACACATTGGACAAAAACTGATCCATCCGACGTACTAGAGTTATAGCATTTCCAGTCAATGTTGGGGAAGTTAAAGTCTCCCATAATGACCACCTTGTTCCTTTCACTCCTGCCCAGAATCGTTTTGCCAATCCTCTCCTCCTCATCCCTGGAACTTTGTGGATGCCTATAAAAAACTCCCAGCACTGTGACCTCTCCTCTCCTGTTTCTGACCTCAGCCCAAACCACCTCAGTAGACTAGTCCTCGTCAAAAGTTCTTTCAGCCACCGTTATACAATCCTTGACTAACAAAGCCACACCTCCCCCTCTTTTAACACCTTCCCGGATCTTTATGAAAGATCTAAACCCTGGAACATGCAACATCCATTCCTGACCCTGCTCTATCCACATTTCCGAAATGGCCACAACATCAAAGTCCCAGGTACCTATCCATGCTGCAAGCTCATCTACCTTATTCCGGATACTCCTGGCGTTGAAGTAGACACACTTCAAACCAGCTTGCTGTCTGCCAGCACACTCCTGTGGTGGTGAAATCCTGTCCATGTCCTCCCTTCTCTCATCCTCCTGTGTACTGGAACTACACCACAGGTTCCCATGCCCCTGCTGAGCTAGTTTAAATCCTCCCAAATAGCCCTAGCAAATTTCCCACCCAGGATATTAGTACCCCTCTGGTTCAAGTGAAGACCGTCCTGTTTGTAGAGGTCCCACCTTCCCCAGAATGAGCCCCAATTATCCATATACCTGAAACCCTCCCTCCTGCACCATCCCTGCAGCCACGTGTTCAGCTGATACCTCTCCCTGTTCTTTGCCTCACTATCACGTGGCACGGGTAACAAACCAGAGATAACAACTCTGTTTGTTCTAGCTCTCAGCTTCCACCCTAGCTCCCTGAAATCCTGCCTTATATCCCTATCCCTCTTTCTACCTATGTCATTGGTACCTATGTGAACCATGACTTAGGGCTGGTCACCCTCTCCCTTCAGGACCCCAAAGACACGATCCGAGACATCATGGACCCTGGCACCTGGGAGGCAACACACCAACCGTGAGTCTCTCTCGTTCCCACAGAATCTCCTATCTGTCCCCCTAACTATGGAGTCCCCAATGACTAATGCTCTCCTCCTTTCCCCCTTCCCTTCTGAGCAACTGAGACAGACTCTGCACCAGAGACCTGTACCCAATGGCTTACCCCTGGTAAGTCGTCCCCCTCAACAGTATCCAAAACAATATACCTGTTATTGAGGGAATGGCCGCAGGGGATCCCCGCGCTGTCTGCCTGTTCCCTTTCCGTCCCCTGACTGTAACCCATCTACCTTTTTCCTGTACCTGAGATGTGACTACCTCCCCGTAACTCCTCTCAATCACCCCCTCAGCCTCCCGAATGATCCAAAGTTCATCCAGCTCCAGCTCCAGCTCCAGTTCCCTAACGCGGTTTCCAAGGAGCTGGAGTTGGGTGCACTTCCCGCAGATGAAGTCAGCAGAGACACTAGTGGTGACCCTTACCTCCCACATCCTACAGGAGGTGCATGCAACTGCCCTAACATCCATTGCCATTGTTCTGAATTGTAAAAAACAGACTATTGGAAAAGAAAACACTAGTAACTTACCAAATCGGCGCTCAGACCCTTTTTGGTTGGAGGAGGAGGATGGGTGGGAGACACTACTTTAGTAGTGTTTCGGGTAAAGCAACCGCCCAAATATATTTCCTCACTTACTCAACCGTCCCGTGTCTGCTCCTGCTCGACGCGCACTCCGCGTCACGAGGTAAGTTTTTAAAAGGAGAAGCTCACCTTCCCAGGCTGCCCTCGCGCCTCCTTCCGGACTCCTGCCGCTGAAACGACTGAGTAACATTCCAGGAACCTGGGTTCGAATCCTGCTGTGGCAGATGGTGAAATTTGAATTCAGTAAAGTGTCTGGAATTAAGAGTCTAAAAATGACCATGAGTCAATTGTCAGGAAAAACCCTTCTGGTTCACTAATGTCCTTTAGGGAATGAGCAGCCATCCTTACCTGGTCTGGCCTACATGTGACTCCAGACCCACAGTAACGTGATTGACTCTTAACTGCTCTCTGGGCAGTTAGGGATGGGAAATAAATGCTGTCTGGCCAGCGATGCCCTCATCCTGTGAATGCATAAAAAAAGTAGGCCAGACCAGGTGAGGATGGCAGATTTTCTCCTCTGATGGACATTAGTGAACCAGATGGATTTTCCTGACCATCGGCAATGATTTCATGGTGATTATGGATTTTTAATTCCAGACTTTTCTTTTAATTATTGAATTCAGTTCCACCATCTGCTGTGTTGGGATTCAAACCTGGGTCCCCAGAACATTATCTGAGTCTCTGGATTCTAGCAAAAATGCCACTAGGCTGTTGCCTACCCTTTAGAGTCCGTGGATGGAAGGTTGGCTTCCGTGATGGTCTGGGCTGTGTACACCACCTTCTGTAGTTTCTTACGGCCCTGGGCAGAGCAGTTTCCATACCAGGCCTTTATGCACCCGGACATTATGCTTTCAATGGCACATCTGTAGCAGCTGGTGAGAGACCTTATGGACATGCCAAATTTCCTGAGCCACCTGAAGAAGAAAAGGTGTTGTTGTGCCTTCTTGACCATTGCATCTGCGTGGGAAGTCCAGGACGGGTCGTCAGTTATTGTCACTCTGAGGAACTTAATGCTCTTCACCCTCTCAACCTCAGTTCCATTGAAGTAGATGGGGGCGTGTTCTCCTCCCTTCTTTCTGACCTTCAAGACGTGATTAAACCAGCATCCGTGATGCTTTTACCTGTTCTTCAAGAACAATTCAGTAATATGCTGGTGAATTGTGAATGAACATGAGCTAAAATGAAAGCCGGAAACAAATATATCCTCATCATTATGGATATGATGACTCAATTTCCAGAGGCTATTCCCTTTAGAACAGTCAAGGTTAAAATGGTAATGACAAATCTCCCACAGTTTTTTTACTCATTATAGTCTACCAATGAAAGTACAGTCTAATCAAGGATCAAATTTTATATTTATACAATTTCAAGATTTCATTAGTAATTTAGGGATTAAACAATTATAATCAACTGTGTACTGGAGACACAAGGTGCTTGGGGGAGGTAGCACAAACCCTCAAAACCATCATCAAAGCGAATTGTTATGAATCTCTAAAGGATTGGGACAAAGGATTAGATTTTCTCTCATTTGCAAACAAAGATCATCTAAATGAATTGACCGGGTTTCAGATCTTTTAGATTAGTTTATGTCCAAGACATGAGAAGATCATTAAAACTGATTTGAGATAAGTTGTGAAGCCTGAAAAACAAATCTTTAACATCAGAGAATGTGTCCACATTTCTCAAAATGTTGACAGGATCTTGTAAAGTTGCACAGAAACATTTAAAAACTTCCCAAAACAAGATGAAAGAGTCATCAGATAAACATGTAACAACCAAAATGTTTAAAGCAGTGATGAAGTTTTGATACAGTCGCCTTTACAAGGTGAGTCATGTAAAGCACAATTCAGTAGTCCCTGCAATGTAATTAAAAACATTAGTCAGGTGACATATTTAATCGGTAATCCTGATCATAGGAAAAAGAATCAATGGTGTCATGTGAACATGTTAAAATGGTACTGTTGTAGTCAAGCCAATAAGAATGTACAAGTGTGTCAAATAGTGAGTATATTTGAGGAGGATATCAGAAAAAAACAATGACTGCCAAAGAGAATTGGACAATGCCCAAAGTAAACATTCTGCTAGTAGATTAACAATTTTGGAGATATTAGAGAATTCAGACATTTTTTGTTTTCATATCTGGAGAAAGGTTGGACAGATATAATGAGATTGCTCAGAGAATACAAAGAAGTTTGTAAAGATACTGTTAGTAGTACCACATTAACTGGACACAATAATATGTGACATAACAAGCATGGGGCTGGATGAATACAGCAGGCCAAGCAGCATCATAGGAGCAGGAAAGCTTGACGCTTCGGGCCTAGACCCTTCATCAGAAAATGTAGGTGATTCAATACTTGTTAGAGAATCAATTGATCAAGTAAAGTCAGAGTAATTGGAGTTCACCTGTACTATTCGCTCCTAAACCAATTGGTTCAATTAGATTTTGTGTGAACTGCAGGAAAGTGAATACAGTCACAAAGACAGATTCAGGCTGTATTCCCAGACGAGAAGATTGCATTGATAGATCCACATTTAGGCCTGTAAATAATGCATTGTGAAAGACATTTCTAAGTAATCCGGTCAGTTTTATTTATCCTTCACTTTTTTTTTGTTTATGAGTGGGGCTGAAAACAAATGTTTTCGATTTAAAGCAAGGATGTTAATCAGCTCACCATGTGGTTTAATTGTCTCTCAGCTAACATTCATTATTAATAAATTGTTAAATACAAAACCTGTGTCAGGAAATTAATTATTCCCAATGTTTGGGATTGGTTATTCAAAAATCTGGTCAGGGGATGGCCTTATTGAGGTATATAAAATCATGAGGGGCATGGATAGGATGAATGCGTATAGTCTTTTTCCCAGGGATGGGGAATTGAAAACTACAGGACATAGGTTTAAGGTGAGAGGGAAAATATTTACGAAGGACCTGAAGGGCGACTTCTTCACACAGGGAGTGGTGCATATATGGAATGGGCTGCCAGAGAAAGTGGTTGAGGCAGGTACAATAGCAACATTTGAAAAACGTTTGAATAGGTGCTTGGATGAGAAGTGTTTAGAGGGATATGGACCAAATGTGGGCAATTGGAGCTAGCTGACTGGGCACCATGGTCAGCATAGACTAGTTTGGGCTGAAGGGCCTGTTTCCATGCTGTATCACTCTATGACTCTAAATGTTTTTTTTTCCTGGTTGAAACGCTATGACTAATGGGACATCACAGAGTTTGCTCCTTGAGTCCCAATTGTTCAATCTATCGTAATGGCTTGATTGCAGAGATAAAGGGTACACTATAGCCACATTTGCAGATGACACTGTACTGTTACATGGATTTAAGGTTTTGTATCTTCTGCCCAAAGGAAGAGGTTAGGAGAGGTTATAACCAGGATGGGAGGGGACTTTGATTATATTGTCTGCCTTTCCGAGTCAGCTAGATAAGATGGGCTGAATGGCTTTTCCTTTTGAAATGTAACAGTGACCTCAAAGCAATTCCCACTTGACCGCTGGTATATTAATTTGATTTGATTTAATTGATTGAGTTGTTATTTCTGTCATATGTGCCTAGGTACAGTGAAAAGTTTGTTTTACATGCAGTACAGGTAGATCATAGCGTACAGAGTGCATTAGAGTAATACAACAGAACAAATAGTACAATGTTGCTGCTGCAAAGAAGGTTCACAAAGAGCAAGGTCAACATTAAAATTGAAATTTGAGAGGTCCATTCACAAGTCCGATAACAGCAGGGAAGAAGCTGTTCTTGAATCTGTTTACACACGTATTTAAGCTTTTGTATCTTCTGCCTGATGGAAAAGGTTGGAAAAGATTATAACCAGGATCGGAAGGGTCTTTAAATATATTGATTGCCTTTTGGAGGCAACAAGAAGAATGACTAGCATGTGTTCAGAACTCCCTTTAGTTTCTTACGGTCCTGGGCAGAGCAGTTGCCATACCAAGCCGTGATGTACCCAAATGGATGTTAGTAAGGAAGGCTTCTGAAGACGCTTCAAACGACATGTGAATTGTGAAAACATCTCCGATAAAATTCTGCACTGGAGAATTGAGTTTATTTTGGATTCTTGGTATTTACCACATACTTTCCTTCACATTTGAATCACACTGCAGTAGGAATTAGTCAAGGATTGATAAAATAGATGGTGACAAAATGTTTCTGTTTGTGGAAAAGATCAGGCCGAGACCATCAGTATCAGATAATCACAAATAAATCCAGTGAGAAATTCAAGAGAAGAGAGTGATGAGAATTGGGAAACTTGCTCCCACGGGAGATTGACGGAGCCAAATACTATTGAGATATTTCAGAAAAGCTGGGGTAAAGCATATGAAAGACCAGAAGAATGTGCTGAATGGGTGAGATGCAGTCAGGATGGAGGAAATGCTTGGAGAACTAAAAGGCTAGTTTATTGTAGTTGGACAGATCGGCTAGTTTCTGGACAGTTAATACATGTCATACTGTGTTACTCTAATCTTTAATCCTAAAATTGTCGTGGAGTTGAGTCTTAACTGGCCTCACAATCACAGATTAGAATTATATTATCAACTTTATGATCCTGAATGATCTGGAGTTTCAGAATGTCCAGAAACTGTCCCAATAACTCCACATTAAGTCCAGCAAATCAGAATCTCAACACATCAGTCCTGAGGAAGGGTCGCTGGACCCAAAACGTTAACTCTGTTTTCTCCTTCATAGATGCTGCCAGGCCTGCTGAGCTTTTCCAGCAACTTTGTTTTTGTTCCTGATTTACAGCATCTGCAGTTCTTTTGGTTTTTACCTCGACACATTGTCCCCAGCTTGACATGGAAGGCACAATGTGATACGGCACAATGCTGACAGGGTTATAACATTCTGATTATTCAGAAGCTTTTTCAGTTCTGTTCACAGGCTCAGCAGCTACTCTGTGTGGTGTACATACCGCATGCATGTTCATACATCATCATATATTGCAAACTGATGTTAGTTGTCCTCAATTCGTTACTCTTGCCTTAAAACCACAGAAATCTGGTGTTGGGAGAGCTGACTCAGCAGAAAATCTTGAGCTCTTTTCAAGTACCAAACATTTATTGAAACAGGAGGTACTGAAATGGCTTGACAGCGTCAATGCTGAGACAATGATCCCTTCATGGAGAATTCAAACAGCGTTTAGAAATAAGGAGTCTGTGTATAATAAAGTAATGGGGAGGATTTGACTCCCTCAAAGGGTCATTTATCTTTAAAATTCCCTTTCACAGGGACCAGTAGAGCTAGGTCATTGAATACAGATGAGACTGAGTCCGACAGATTTTTGATTGATGAAGGTGTAATGAGCAGGAAAGTGAAGTTGGGGCCACAATCAGATCAGCCATGGATCTATTGGAAGGTGGAGTAGACTCAATGAGATGAATGGCCTACTCCTCTCCTATATATTGGATTTGTATGTTCAACCAGGATTGACAATTGTTGATAATGATTTATTTATCTTGTGAAGAACCTTGCCATAAATCATACTAGAATGTTTGATAATTTGGGGTGATTGCAGAGCTCTGAGATATCAAAGGCCTGCATGTCCCAGAGCAAAATGTCAAAAGGCAATAAGTAATTTGGAAATCTACTCAAATGTTATCATTTGTATGAGGGAAATGAAGTATAAAAACAGAAAGGGAATGCTTCACTGTCCAGGGCATTGCTCACATCAATTACAGAGCACTTTGTCACATATTTAAAGAAGGTTAACCAGACAAATATCTGGAATGAGATGGATGGTCTTATAAAGGAAAGTGTGGACATACTGAGCTTGTATCTGCTAGAGTTTGAAGTAAGGGGTGATGTATTGAAACTTACAACCTCTTTGGGGTCTTGACAGGGTGGATATGGAGAGAATGCTTTCTGTTGTGGGATAATCTAGAATGAGGGGTCGCTGTATAAGGTCAGAGGCCATCCATTTAACATAAGGTGTAATTATGTCTCTCGGAGCTTATAAGCCTTTGGAACTCTCTTCCTGAAAAGGTGGTGGAAGCAGAGCCTTGAATATTTCTAAGCAGAGATTAATTCATTCATGTTGAACAAGAGGGTGAAAGGTCATCAGGGATAGGTTGAATGTGGAATTGACATTGCAATCAGTTCGGCACAATCTTATTGAATGGCAGTACAGGGATGTGTAGGCTAGTTGGATCAGCCATGGAAGATGTGGTGTGATAGTGTAGAGGTGGGTGAATCTAGGTGAGATGTCCTTCAGAGTTCTGGTATAGAATTGATGGGCAAATAACCTGCTTCTACACTGTATAGATTCTATGATTCTAGTACAGGCTCAAGGGACCAAGTGGCCTGCTTCATCTCCTTGTTTGTGTGCCTGTACATATGAAGGATACAGTGGTGCTGCCTTTTTAGCTTCAAACGGAGCAGCAGGCTTAAAAATTGACAGCTGCTTAGATTTTAGAAAAGGATGTGGAGGTCCCAGTGTTGGACTGGGGTGGACAAGGTCAGAAATCACACAACACCAGGACAAAGAGATTGATTAAGGAAAGGAAAAGTGAGTATGAGATAAGCTTGCTGGGAATATAAAAACTGACTGTACAAGATTCTATAGGGTTTGTGAAAACAAATGTAGGACCCTTACAGTCAGACACAGGAGAATTTCTAACAAAGGGGAACAAAGAGATCATAGGGCAGTGAAATCGATAACTTGGTTCCCAAAGAATGACGCAAATAGTGATCCATAAATGGTAGGGAACATGTGGTTTAGTGAAAGGGAAGATCTGAAGAAACCCAGTATTAGTCAGAAACTGATGTTGGGAAATTGATAGAGTTACAGGCTGCTAAATCCCCAGAGTATGACAATCTACATCCCAGAGAACTTCGGAAGTGGCTTTAGAAATAATGGATGTGTTGGTGGTCATCTTTCAACAGACTCTGGAATAGTTCCTTGGGTTTGGGAGGTACAGAATGTAACCCAACCATTTAAAAAAGGAATTGGAAAGAAAACAGGGAATTATAGACTCATGGTGGTAGTGGGGAAAATGCTACAGTCCGTTATAAAAGATGTAATAGAGAGCACTTGGAAAACCATGCAGGATCTGACAGTGTTTTGAAAGGAAAACCACGCTTGACGAATCTATTGGTTATATTTCAAAAGGCATTTGATAACATCCCACGTAAGAAATTTGAGTTTAATTTTATAGTGCATAGGTTTGGGAAATGACTGTGTTAATGCTCAGGTTTGGTGTGGTCAATGTCAAATTAACAGGTGAAAGCAGGGAAACCATTTCTGAATGAAATAGCAAATACACAATGAAAAAAAAAGAACTGCAGATGCTTTAAATCAGGAACAAAAACAGAAATTATTACAAAAGCTCAGCAGGTCTGGCAGCATCTGCGGAGAGAAAACAGAGTTAACATTTTGGGTCGACCTGAGAACTGATGATAGTTTCGAAAATGTTGGTTTTTATGCAGAAGATAGGGTGGGAGAGGGGGTAAGAAGTAAATGATAGGTAGAGACAGAATCCAAAGAGAGAGAAAACAGTTGGACACACAACGGAGTGGATAATGATCAGTCTAGGAGAAGGAATGGCTACTTATAGGGACTATTAGTGGTGAACAGTGGGTAGTGTATAATAGCAGACTGTGTGATCAAGGACATCCAGCATCCAGTCTTCAGGTAGTTGCCCTCTAAGGCAGCATTTGAGATACAGAACAATGCAGAATCATTGAGCAGGAACTGATAGCCAAGTTCCACACTCATGAAGATGGCTTCACCCATGACCTTGGGTTCATGTCGCCTGACATGTAACCCCACCGCACTGTTCTGTATTTGTAAAATCTTTCTTACTGACCTGTTTTGACACCATTACCTTGATAACTTGTTATGATCTCTCTACCTGAATTGTTTTGGACAGTTCTGGATTGCTTATTACTTTGGTTAGATCCTCAGCATGCGACTGTTATATCAGTCATTCACTTTGTCTCCAGCAGCCTCTCCAGAGAAGGTGCCTCAAGCCCTCAAATTATTGAACTCTATATTGAGTCTGGAGGGCTGCAACGTTCCCAGGCAGAAAATGAGGTGTTGTTCTTCCAGCTTGTGCTGAGCTTCACTGGAAGACAGCAGCAAGCCAGAGACAGAGATGTTGGCCAGGGAGCAGGGTGGTGTGTTAAAATGGCAGGTGACTGGAAGTTCAAGGTCTTTGTTGTGGGCCGAACGTAGCTGTTTTGCAAAGCGATCATCCAGTCTACGCTTCATTTCTCCAATGTAGAGGAGACCACATGGTGAGCAGCAAATGTAGTAGATTGAATGAAATGCAGGTAAAGCACTGCATTACCTGGAAGGTTTGTTTGGGCCCTTGGATACTGAGAATGGAGGGTGTAAATGGGCAGGTGTTACACCTTCTGTTGTTGCAGGGGAATGTGCCATGGGGCTGTGTAGAGGTGTTGAGAGTGAAGGTGGAGTGGACCAGGGTGTCCGGGAGGGAGTGACCCTTGTGGAAAGCAGACAAAGGAGGAGAGGGGAATATGTGCCTGGTGGTGGCATCTCACGAGAGGTGGCTGAAATGGCGGCTAATGATTTTCTGGATGTGGATGCTGGTGGGATGGTAGGTAAGAACAACGGGGGACCCTATCAGTGTCATGGGAGGGAAGGGAGGGGGGAGAGTGCTGAAGTGCAGGAGAAGTGTAGGACCCAGCTGTGGACCCTGTCTACTGTGTTGGGGAGTCCTCAGTTGAGGAGGAAGGTGAACATTTTGGAGACTCCATTTTCAAAGTTGGCATCATCAGAACAGATGCGGTGGAGACAGAGGGATGCAACCAAGGATTAGGGTATATTTTAGGGATTAACTTGGGTATATCCCATCTGGCCCAGGGGACTTAGCTATCCTCATGTTTTTCAAAATTTCTAGCACATCCTCCTTCCTAACATCAACCTTTTCCAACATATCTGCCTGTTTCATGCTGCCCTCACAAACATCAAGGTCCCTCTCACTGGTGAATACTGAAGCAAAGTATTCATTAAGGACCACCCCTACCTCCTCTGACTCTGCGCACAAGTTCCCTCCACTATCCCTGATTGGCCCTATCCTCACTCTGGCCATCCTCTTGTTCCTCACATTAGTATAGAAAGTCTTGGAGTTTTCCTTGATCCTAACCGCCAAGGTTTTCTCATACCGCCTTCTAGCTCTCCTAAGTCTATTCTTCAGTTCCTTCCTGACTACCTTGTAGCCCTCTACAGCCCTGTCCAATCCTTGCTTCCTCAAGCTTAAGTAAGCTTTCTTCTTCCTCTTGACTAGGTGTTCAAAATGTCTTTTCATCCTAGGTTCCTTCACCTTACCATCCTTTCCTTGCTTCAGTGGGACAAACCCACCCAGTACCTGTAGCAACTGCTCCCTAAACAACCTCCACATTTCTGTCGTGCATTTCCCTGAGAACATCTGATCCCAATTGGTGCTCCGTAGTTCTTGCCTAATAGCATTGTAATTCCCCCTCCCCCAATTAAATACTTTCCCATACCATCTGCTCCCATCCCTCTCCATGACTATAGTAAAGGTCAGGGAATTGTGATCACTATCACCGAAATGCTCTCCCAGCGAAAGATCTGACACCTGGCCTGGTTCGTTTCCAAGCACCAAATCCAATATGGCCTCCCCTCTAGTCAGCCTATCTGTATGTTGAGTCAGAAATCCCTCCTGGACACACCTAACAAAATCTGCTCCATCCAAACTATTTGCACTTAGGAGGTTCCAGTCTATATTAGGGAAGTTGAAGTCACCCATGACAACAACCCTACTACTTCTGCACTTTTCCAAAATTTGTCTCCCAATCTGTTCCTCAGTGTCTCTGTTGCTATTGGGGGGGGGGGTCTATAGAAACCTCTCAAAAAATTGACTACTCCTTTCCTGTTTCTGACTTCCACCCGTACTGACTCAGTGAAGAAACCCTCCTCCACAACCTCCCTTTCTGCAGCTGTGATACCATCCCAGATTAGCCATGCCACTCCCCGACCTCTTTTACCTCCCTCCCTACTTCTTTTGAAACATCTATACCGCAGAACATCGAACAACCATTCCTGCCCCTGTGTTATCCGAGTCTCCACAATGGCCACAACATCATAATACCAAGAATTGATCCATGCTCTAAGTTTGTCACCCTTATTCCTGACACGTCTTACATCGAAGTAGACACACCTTAACCCATTGCACTGACTACCACTTTGCCCTGTCAACTGCTTATCCTTCCTCACAGATTCTCTGCTTGCTGTATCTGCCTGTACACCGGCTACCCCATCCTCTGATCTGCAGCTCCGGTTTCCATGCCCCTGCCAAACTAGTTTAAACCCTCCTGAAGAGCTCTAGCAGACCTCCCGCTCAGGATATTGATGCCCCTCCAGTTCAGGTGCAACCTTTCCTTCCTGTACAGGTCCCACCTTCCCCAGATGGTATCCCAACGATCCACAAACCTGAAGCTTTCCCTCCTATGCCAGCTCTGTAGCCACGTGTTCAGTGGCACTCGCTCTCTATTTCTGGCCTCACTAGCCCGTGGCACTGACAGAAATCCTAAGATTACTGCTGTACTTGTCCTGGCTTTCAGCTTCCATCCTAACTCCCTATAATCACTTTTCAGGTCCTCATTCCGTTTCCTAGCTACGTCATTGGTACCGATGTATGTCACGGCTTCTGGCTGCTCTTCTTCCCTGTTAAGAATCCTGAAGACTCGATCTGAGACATCCCTGACCCTGGCATCCGGGAGGCAACATATCATCCAGGAGTCTCGTTCGGTATCGCAGAATCTCCTATCTGTTTCCCTAACCATTGAATCTCCAGTCACTATCGCTCTCCTATTCTCCCCCCTTCCCTTCTGAGCCACAGAGCCGGGCTCAGTGCCAGAAACCTGTCTGCTATGGCCTTCCCCTGGTAGGTCGTCCCTCCCAACAGTATCCAAAACTGTGTACTTATTATTGAGGGGAACAGCCACAGGGGCTCCATGCACTGTCTGCCTATTCCCTTTCCCCTCTCGACAGTCACTCAGTTGCCTTTTTCCTGTACCTTGGGTGTGACCACTTCCCTGTAACTCCTCTCTATCACCTCCTCAGCCTCCCGAATAATTCAGAGTTCAGCCAGCTCCAGCTCCATTTCCCTAACACAGTTTTTGAGGAGCTGGAGTTGGGTCCACTTCTCGCAGGTGAAGTCAGAGGCGACACCAGCAGTGACCCTTACCTCCCACATCCTGCAAGAGGAGCATGCAACTGCCTTAGCTTCCATTCCCTCTACTCTAGATTTCCAGAAGAATAAAAAAAAGCCTTACCTTACCAAACCTCCATGCAGTCTTTTTTTTTTGGTTAGAGGAGGAGGATGGGTGGGAGACACTGCACGTGCAGTGTTTCGGGTTTAGATAATGCCCGAATATATTAGTTCACTTCTCAGCTCACGCTCTCTCCACTCCTGCTGCTCGAATCAAGTGCCAGATTCACTTGCGTACCGTTTGTCTTCAAATAGCCATCCAATACCCTTTTGGATGCTCAGGCTGAGCATTATCCTGGCCAGTTCCCTGTTGTATCAGAGATAATAGGTACTGCAGATGCTGGAGAATCCGAGATAACAAGGTATGGAGCTGGATGAACACAGCAGACCAAGCAGCATCATAGGAGCAGCAAAGGTTGACGTTTCGCGCTGAGACCCTTCATCAGAAATGGGGGAGGGGAAGACCATTTCAACTCCCCCTCCCATTCCTCAGACGACATGTCCATCCCGGGCCTCCTGCAGTGCCACAGTGATGCCACCCGAAGGCTGCAGGAACAGCAAATCAGATTCAGCCTGGGAACCCTGCAGCCCAATGGCATCAATGTGGATTTCACAAGCTTCAAAATCTCCCCTCCCCCAACCGCATCCCAAAACCAGCCCAGCTCATCTCCACCTCCCTCACCTGTTTTTCCTCTCACCTATCCCCTCCTCCCACCTCAAGCCCCACCCCCATCTCCTATCTACTAACCTCATCCCGCCCCCTTGACCTGTCCGTCCTCCCTGGACTGACCTATCTCCTCCCTACCCCCCCACCTACACTCACCTTTACTGGCTCCATCCCCGCCTCTTCGACCTGTCTGCCTCCTCTCCACCTATCCTCTCGTCTATCCATCTTCTATCCGCCTCCCCCTCGCTCCCTATTTATTTCGGAACCCTCTTCCCCTCCCCTATTTCTGAAGAAGGGTCTAGGCCCGAAACGTCAAGCTTTCCTGCTCTTATGATGCTGCTTGGCCTGCTGTGTTCATCCAGCTCCACACCTTGTTATCTCAGTTCCTTGTTGTATTTTGTACCTGGTGGAAGGTGGGTTATGGCAGGGAACGCAGCTCAGGGTGGATACCAGAGCATGACTCTACCTGCTCAGAGCCTTTGACTTTGTTCTACCCTGACTGCCCATTTCCACCATCTTCCCCACTGCCACCCCTCAATGTGGAAACCCACCACATTGAACTTCACCTCCAACCATCCTTACTGAGCACTGAACCCTGCCACAACACCCTAATGATGCCCACCCTCTTCCTCCACTCTTACCCTGTGGAGGGAAAGGTGATGGTAATTGCCAAAGATGCCACTCCCATAGTGGGCCATGCCCTCTGATGCCACCTCCCCCACACTTTAAGCTCCTACCACCATGCCCTTGTCCCTACTTCCATTCCTCCCCATTCCTGAGCTCCCACCCCCTGCCTCCTTGAACCACTGCAGTCCATGTGCTGCAGGCTGACCCATAATGCATTAGGGAGGGAATTCCAGGATTTTGACCGAGCAACACTGAGGGAATGGTGATATATTTCCAAGTCAGGATGGTGAGTGATTTGGAGGGGAACTTTTATGTGGTGGTGTTCCCATGTATCTGCTGCCCTTGGCCTTCTGATGTAAGTGGTCGTGGGTTTGGAAGGTGCTGCCTGAGGATCTTTGGTGAATTTCTGCAGCACATCTTGTGGATGGTACACACTACTATGACTGAGCATCGGTGGTGGAGGGAGTGGATGTTTTTGGTAGTGGACTTTTTTTCTAGCACTGACCCCCACCCTACATCATTCCCACAGGCTCCCTATCACCCTCCTTGAAGATTCATGGATGGACCTCAACAACTGTACATGCCCAAGAGATGAATTGATATTGATGAGCAGCCCATGGGCATGATGGAGCTGACCCCTGCCCTCTGACCTTGCAGCTCCCTGACTGATGGGACAGGATTCCCTCTGCCTGCTGTTGCTGGTCCTACAGTACGGGGGTGCTGCCCTCTCCCTGGGATGTGCTGGGACAAATCACTGACCGTGACAGCCCTGTGACTGACCCTAGCCAAGCCCCTGGACTCTGTTTGGCCTGTGCTCATAACAGATGATAATGGGACCACCGGACCGACTGTAGCCCCTTTGGCTGGATTAAGTACCACCTCACACCCAGTTTCCGAAAAGGTTGTTCAGTTAAATAACTGTGGGGCATGTTGCCTTGCAGGAATCTGGCAAGGTGAGTATTACATTGTAATACTGTATCCGTGAGTGTGTCATTCAACAAGATCTGCCTCTTCCAGGCAGATCCTTCCTAACAAGCTGAGGGCACATCAATAAGGCAGGATTGATGGTCTTTGGCACTGACTAAAGCACCAACACTCTAACTGGCATAGGATGGCCTGCCAAAGCATGGCATCAATGTTGTGAGCCTGCTATGTGAGTGAGTGCTAACAACAGCAATCTAGCAGCTCAGAGATACAGCCTGATCCAGCCTGTGAGCTGGGAGCCTGACTGCTCCTTGCAGCAGCTTTCAGTCGAGCTGTCGGTGCTTTCTGTAACGCAGCTCAGTACTTCCTCAGTGGCCTGCAGCTGGGTCACAGAAATACCATCATAATTGGGAGTGGTTGGAAATTGTCAGATGCCAATGTCCATGGACAAAGGGTGCATGCAGCTTGTGCCTGTGGGCAATGCCCTGAGATGATGCTTGTTGCTGATCAACATGGAGGCTCCTCACATACAGCTGCAGTCACCAGGTACCCACTCGGATGGGCCATGCCGAGAACTCATGAAAACTTTGCTCCGTACACTTGCTAAGGAAGGAAGCTGAGTATTAATGAGGTGAGTTGCAGCATGAGTAAGGGATAAACCAAGCAATAATCACCTTAATTAGCAACTCGCAGCTGTCCAGATAAAATCTCATTTTGCCACTCTACAGATGTATAACAGGTGTAGCATCAAGAGGTGCTTTGCCAGACTTGTCTATCTCAGGGGGTCCTGCCAGATTCTACACTCAGGATTGGTATTGCAGTTTTAAACAGATACTGGCAACATTTCCAAATTAACATGGGTAGATAGCAGCAGTCAGCTGTCTGATTGTGGTGGAGACCACTCTCTCCGTGACTCCCTTGTCCGCTCCACACTCCCCTCTCGCCCCACCACACCTTGTTATTTCTTATGTCTGATTGTGGTGTATGGCAAGGAACAAGTTCTAAGAAATTTTTTGGACTTACTAGAAAAAGAATGCTTAGAACATTAATGTGCAAAGAAAAAATCAGGAAGATATGATATCTTGTTATTTTGAATATTTTATTTGTTTTTTATCATATATGTAGAATCATACAATCATAGAATTTTTATAGTACAGAAGGAAGCTATTTGACCCAATGTGTCTGCATACACTTTGGGAGAAAGAATAGAGGCAAAGACTATTTTCTAAACGGGGAAAGGATTTGGAAATCTGAAGCACAAAGGGACTTAGGATTCTGAGGTCAGGATTCCCTCAAGGTCAGCATGCAGATTAAGTTGGCAGTTTGGAAGGCAAATGCAATGTTAGCGTTCATTTCAATAGGGCGAGAATAAAGGAGCAGAGATGAACTGCTGAGGCCGTATAAGGCTCTGGTTGACTGCATTTGGAACATTGTGAGCAGCTTTGGGCCCCATATCTAAGGAAGGATGTGCTGGCACTGGAGGGGATCCAGAGGACATTTACAAGAATGATCCTGGAGAAGAAGAGCTTGTCATATGAGGAGCGGTTAAAGACTCTGGGCCTGTGCTCAGTGGAGCTTATAAAGATGAGGGGGGAATCAGATTAAAACTTGCAGAATACTGAGAGACCTGGATAAAGTGGACATGGAGAAGTTGTTTCCATTAGTAGGAGAGAGAGAACATGAGGGCACAGCCTCAGAGTGAAAGGATGACGCTTTAAAACTGAAGTGAGGAGGAATTTCTTCAGCCAGAGGGTCATGAATCTGTGGAATCCATTAAGTGTATTTAAGATAAAGATAGATAGGTTCTTGATTAGTAAGGGGATCAAGGGTTACGGGGAGAAAGCAGAAGAATGGAGTTGAGAAATACATCCACCATGACTGAATAGTGGAGCAGACTTGATGGGTCAATCTGCTCCCCTATCCTGTAGTCGCATGAACCAAGCTGTTGCTCCTAGCCTTTTGGGCTGTGTGAAGCTGTACCACATCCTTTTCTCATTGATGGCCTTTCCAGACATTCTCTTAATCCTCAGAATCATCATTTTCTACAAAGGATTGTTCTCAAACCCCTATTTCATCCATACCCAGGACATTGAACCCCATTCCCCCACCCCCTTCCCCATTTGTTGGCTCTAATTGTGAAGGGCTAAGTGCCCAGCCCCGAGAATGTGGGACACTCTCCCTGAGTTAATGTGGAAAACCCGCCAGTGTGGGCAATGAAAACACAACTGAAAGAGACCTATGAATGATCCCATTCTGGCCCAGGTGGGATTGATATATGGTATTGTATCATGTTCCACATTGGCTAATGGCTTTCTCTCAGATGTAGCAGCCAGACTTGGGGATGGGTGCCCCTGTCTCCCAGCAGCATCTGTGTAAGACCAAGCAGCTCGGAAGAAGCCTGTGAGTTCTCAGTGTGTAAAAGTCAAGGCAGTTCCCCCAGGATATCAGGCACATAGCTCGAGAATTAGACTTTGATGGTCACAAATAATTTAAACAATAGAATAGAACCATTTCCTGCTGACAATCGCTGCAAAGTCTACAGCAGCAATGGCAGAGAATACCACAATCCGAGCTGCTTGCCTTTCCCTGCCATAGGGGACTGCGGAGGGGGCTTTGATTTTATCTTCTGTGAGCTGGAGAAAATAACATCAACTACATCCTGAATGTATTTATGGGTCAAGACTCGCCGCACAGATCTCCATTACTCCTTGTCATGAACAATTGATGAGTCCAAGTCCTGGACCAGCAGCTGGCATGGTCTAAAATAATGGATTTTAAAAGATCACTTGTCTTCTGCAGACACAGGTACACACACACACACAGACACACACACACACACACACACACACACACAGACACAGGTACATACACACACACACACACACACACACACACACACACACAGACACAGGTACATACATACACACAGACACACACACACAGACACAGGTACATACACACACACACACACACACACACACAGGTACATACACACACACACACACAGGTACACACACACAGACACAGGTACATACACACACACACACACACAGACACAGGTACATACACACAGACACACACACACA
>JAHRHZ010000250.1:6814695-6853042 GCA_024137785.1 Ginglymostoma cirratum
AGAGGATAGGTGGAGAGGAGGCAGACAAGTCGAAGAGGCGGGGATGGGGCCAGTAAAGTTGGGTGTAGGTAGGGGGGTAGGGAGGAGATAGGTCAGTCCAGGGAGGACGGACAGGTCAGGGGGGCGGGATGATGTTAGTAGATAGGAGATGGGGGTGTGGCTTGAGGTGAGAGGAAAAACCGGTTAGGGAGGTGGAGATGAGCTGGGCTGGTTTTGGGATGCGGTTGGGGGAGGGGAGATTTTGAAGCTTGTGAAATCCACATTGATGCCATTGGGCTGCAGGGTTCCCAGGCTGAATATGATTTGCTGTTCCTGCAGCCTTCGGGTGGCATCACTGTGGCATTGTAGGAGGCCAAGGATGGACATGTCATCTGAGGAATGGGAGGGGGAGTTGAAATGGTTCGCGACTGGGAGGTGCAGTGGTTTGTTGCGAACTGAGCGCAGGTGTTCTGCAAAGCGGTCCCCAAGCCTCCGCTTGGTTTCCCCGATGTAGAGGAATCCACAACGGGTACAGCGGATGCAGTATACCACATTGGCAGATGTGCAGGTGAACCTCTGCCTGATGTGGAAAGTCTTCTTGGGGCCTGGGATTGGGGGAGACGCCGCCTCATGCTCCCACGAGGAGCTCGAACAGTTCATCCACTTCACCAACACCTTCCACCCCAACCTGAAGTTCACCTGGACCATCTCCAACACTTCTCTCTCCTTCCTGGACCTCTCTGTCTCCATCTCGGGTAACCACCTAGAAACCGATGTCCATTTCAAGCCCACTGACTCCCACAGCTACCTGGAATACACCTCCTCCCACCCACCTTCCTGCAAAAATGCCATCCCCTATTCCTAATTCCTTCGCCTCCGCCGCATCTGCTCCCAGGATGAGACATTCCACTCCCGTACATCCCAAATGTCCTCATTCTTCAAGGACCGCAACTTCCCCCCCACAGTGGTCGAGAACGCCCTCGACCGTGTCTCCCGCATTTCCCGTAACACATCCCTCACGCCCCGTCCCCGCAATAATAACCAAAAAAGAATCCCACTCGTCCTCACATACCACCCCACCAACCTCTGGATCTAACGCATCATCCTCTGACACTTCTGAGATCTGCAATCAGACCCCATCACAAAAGACATTTTTCCCTCCCCACCCTTATCTGCCTTCCGGAGGGACCACTCCCTCCGCGACTCCCTTGTCCGCTCCACACACCCCTCCAGCCCCACCACACCCGGCACTTTTCCTTGTAACCGCAGGAAGTGCTACACCTGCCCCCACACCTCCTCCCTCACCCCAATCCCAGGCCCCAAGAAGACTTTCCACATCAGGCAGATGTCCACCTGCACATCTGCCAATGTGGTATACTTCATCCGCTGTACCCGTTGTGGCTTCCTCTACATCGGGGAAACCAAGCATAGGCTTGGGGGTAACAAGCATGGGGCTGGATGAACACAGCAGGTCAAGCAGCATCATAGGAGCAGGAAAACTTGACGTTTCAGGCTTGGGGACCGCTTTGCAGAACACCTGCGCTCAGTTCGCAACAAACAACTGCACCTCCCAGTCGCGAACCATTTCAACTCCCCCTCCCATTCCTCAGATGACATGTCCATCCTTGGCCTCCTACAATGCCACAGTGATGCCACCCGAAGGCTGCAGAAACAGCAAATCATATTCAGCCTGGGAACCCTGCAGCCCAATGGCATCAATGTGGATTTCACAAGCTTCAAAATCTCCCCTCCCTCAACCGCATCCCAAAACCAGCCCAGCTCATCTTCACCTCCCTAACCTGTTCTTCCTCTCACCTATCCCCTCCTCCCACCCCAAGCCACACCCCCATCTCCTATCTACTAACCTCATCCCGCCCCCTTGTCCTGTCCGTCCTCCCTGGATTGACCTATCTCCTCCCTACGACCCCCGCCTACACTCACCTTTACTGGCTCCATCCCCGCCTCTTCGACTTGTCTGCCTCCTCTCCACCTATCCTCTCCTCTATCCATCCTCTATCTGCCTCCCCCTCTCTCACTATTTATTTCAGAACCCTCTTCCCCTCCCCCATTTCTGATGAAGGGTCTAGGCCCGAAACGTCAAGTTTTCCTGCTCCTGTGATGCTGCTTGACCTGCTGTGTTCATCCAGCCCCATGCTTGTTATGTCGGATTCTCCAGTACCTTTTATCCCTCGTACAAACTGCCACTTGTGATGAATTTATGCTTCAGGAGCTGCACTCCCAGCTTTCAGCACAAGAGGGCAGCAATGTCTCAGTTTTCCACTAATAATCCGCCGCTGGAATAACTTGAGATTTGCAGTATGTTCTCTATTTTAGTTCAGGATTTCACAAATGCAGTGATTCTTCATCTGCTGTTGTCTCACAACAACTATTTAGTTTGTTTTTAAATGTTCGAATTGTACAAGAATCTGAATGTTGGTCAGTTAATCACTGGAGAAATAAAGTGTTTGAAATAACTCCACAGAGGCTGGTATTCCATCACCAAGTCACCGCTTATTTACTCTCGCAAAACCTCATCAGAACCAGCTCTCAGAGTTAACAAAACCTCTCACACTCCGAGATAACAAGGTGTCGAGCTGGATGAACACAGCAGGCCAAGCATAGGAGCAGGAAGGCTTAACGCTTCGGGCCGAGACCCTTCATCAGAAATGGGGGAGGGGAAGAGGGTTCTGAAATAAATAGGGAGAGAGGGGGAGGTGGATAGAAGATGGATAGTTGCTGTGGGAGAGAGATCCCCTGAGGTTTGTCAGGGCTCACTGATTGGTCCAGATTAGCCACGCCAATCAGGGGTCTCATATTCTATGAGGCCCACCTGACTGACAATGTTACCCTCACTGAATGAGCCCGAGGACATAAGCCAATTCCTTTTCCTGTAGCTCCTCCTGGAACGTTTTAGCACCAGGGCAGGTTTCTCCAACTCTGCCTCTGATGTGGGCAGCGTGTAACACACAGTATCATGCCTCTTGTGTACGGAGTGTCTCAGAAGAAATTCATTCTCTTCCTCATGGAACAAAAGTGTCGAGGCGGTGACATCTCGGGTGACATGTCCATCTCAGGTTCCAAAGGGTCTTCAATACTTGATGGAGAGGGAGAACCCAATTCTGCCTGCCTTTACAATGGTACTGAGGAACCAGGCATGTTCCGTTCCCACACTGCTTGCAAGTTTGCAGCTTTCATGTTCTTGTTTAGGACCTTCGTATCTACCCGAACTTTATACGCCATGGGACCTAACCTCACATCAACCATGCCCCTTACCCATGCAGGGCCATTCCTGTGGTTCCTACACCAAACTTTGTCCCCTGAGGTAAACTATCCCTCTTGCTCAGTGGAGCCTGTGCCTGGCATTGGCGTCCCTGATGCTGTTTCACCCTCTGCCCCAAGGTCTGGGAAGATCAGATTTAACCTGGTGCAGAGTCTTCTCCCCATTAGCCACTCTGCTGGAGTTGTGAGAAATGGTCCTATAATCAAATAGGAACTGGGACAGTTTGGTAGTTAGTGAAGCGGTAAGCAGTTTCTTTCAGCCTGCCTTCAAAGTTTGGACTACACATTCTACTTGACCATTCGATGATGGATGGCATGGAACTGACCAATGCCATTCAACTTTAGGACATACTCAAATTCCCTGCTGGTGTGTGATGTCCCATTATCTGTGACCAACACTTCTCGGGGTCAGCGCATTGCAAAATAAATGTTCTGTTTTTGTATCAACGTCCCCGTGTTTGACAAATGAACTCGATGCATGACCAGCCACTTTAAGTGGGTGTCCACAATGACTAAGAAACTTGAGCCTACAAAGGGACCTGCACAGTCAATGTGTAACAATGTCCTAGGTTTACCCAGCCATTCCCATGAATGTGGGGAGCTGCTGGTTGTAATTTTTGTCCTTGTTGTTACGCTGCCTCACCAACGCAGCTATGTCTAGATCCAGTCATGGTCACCAGACATGACTTCTCTCCAATGTCTCCATTGTGGACACCCCTGGTGGAGTTAAGCCAGTATCTGGTGGTGACCTAGGCTCAGGAGAGGCACTGTTGCTCCCCATAATAAAATACTTTCCTCTACTGTGATCTGGTCCCCCTGGGTCCAAAAGGGTTTCAGTTCTGGTTGTGATGGCCCTTTGGTTTTCCCAATCACCAGCAGCTGTTTCAGTTTTGCCAGGACTGGATCTTTCTGTGTCCAAAGTCTGATATTGTCAGCTGTGACTGGAAGGGTGTCCTGAAAGTTTAAAACCATTACAAGCTCTTCCAGGGGAGGTACCACCGGGGGTGTATCAGAGAGTGGGACATTGCTCAATGCATCCGCATTTGCTACTTGGCTTCCTGGACAGTGTTCCAACTTGTAATTATATTCATTTAGTATTCAAGCCCACAGCTGAATTTGGCCTGAAGCCAATCTTGTCCTCTTTAAATAGACTTAGCAGGGGTTCGTTGTCCATTATCATTACAAATGTATACTCGTAAAGGTATCGGGGGATCTTCCTGACTCCAAATATGATTACCAAACCTTCCTTCTCTATCTGAGCATATTTACTCTCTGCATTAGCCAAAGTCCTGGATGCCTGTGCTATTGGGCACTCCTCTGCATAGGGCCACCTATGAGTTAATACTACCCTCGTGCTGTACGGGGAGGCATCACATGTCAATACCAGATCTCACTTAGGATCATAGTGTGCCAATACCTTAGAGGATAATAGCTGTTTCTATACTTCCCTGAAAGTTATGGCTTGGCTCAGCAACCATTTCCAAGGCTGACCCTTTTATGTGAATTGATGTAAGGGTGCCTTGATGCAGGCCAGGTTATGTATGAATTTTCCATAATAATTCAGCAGCCCAAGGAAAGCCCTAAGCTCCAGTACAGACACAAGGGCCGGGGGGAGGTCCTTTGATCACACTCACTTTACCCTCCAACGGGTGTAACCTGGGGTTTTATTGACTCTGTAGACCAAACAGGTTGCTTGGGGTGCCTGGGGAACACATTTTTCCCTTGTAAGGCATACGCCTGCCTGGGATAAACTCTAACAACTATATCCATGTTCTCTAAGTGCTCCTTATTGGTCTTCCCTTTTATTAGCATGTGATCGAGGTAAATGGTGACCCGGGATAGACCATGTAAAATGTTTTCCATCATCAGCTGAAAAGTTGCACATGTTAACGATAGTCCAAAAGGCAGTCTTATATATTGCTACAAGCCCTTATGGGCATTAACTGTAGCATACTTCTGGGAATTCTTTAACTACCCGCAATTACATGTTCGCATGGCTAATGTCCAGTTTCATGAAAGACAGACCCCTGCCAGCTTTGTTTATAAATCCTCCATATGAGGTCACACAACACCAGGTTATAGTCCAACAGGCCAACTCCGGTCTGACACCAGTACCTCCACTCTATGTGATGGACTGGGTATTTATCCAGCTGGGAGAAACGGTTTACCATTTGTTTAAAATTCCCACAAAGGTGAACTGAGCCGTCAGGTTTCACAATCAGTATGACCGGTGCTGCCCATTCTGCAAACTGCACTGGGTTTGATGATTCCTTCACTCTCCGGCCACCTTATTTCTGCCTCTACTTTTGCCCATAAGGTAAATGGCACTGGGCAGGCCTTACAGAATTGGGGAATTGCTTCTTGGTCAACATGCAAGGTGGTCTTGGCTCCTTTGGTAGGGGATTTTTATTTTATAAACAGGGTATCATTTTAGGGTGGAAGGGAAATTTATAGAGAGAGAATAAATAGAGATTCTTTTTTAGATACATAGAGAGTATCTATATGGGGGTGGATTATAGTGAAGATATACCTTTAGGGCAAATGGGTGTCGAAAGAGGGATATCTCTTGCTATTTTCAGGTGATCAGGGTCATCCAACTACAGGTTGAGAAAGAGACAATGAACTCTCTGTGGATCACATGTCATTTTTATAAAGCTTTCTCCCTGGTTAATACTGGCTAATGTTTTTTTCTTAGAAAACCAAACTGTTTAACAAAACACAATCCCATAATTCTTTCTTTTCAGGCCAAAAGGCCCAAAACATGGACTTACCGGATCCTCGGATGCTGTCTGACCTGCTGTCTTTTTCCAGCCTCACACCAATAGGCTCTGGCTTACAGCATCTGTAGGCCTTATTGTTGGCTGGACTATGTTCAGGTTTGGCTGGAAAAGTGGTAAGGATATTGTCATCAAACAAATGCCAGGTAATAACTGTTTCCAATAAGAGACTATCTAGCCACTGTCCCTTCACATTCAATGGCATTACTTCTTCAGGTGTTAGCGAGAGAGACTGTGCAAGAATTTATAAGTAAAAGACCAAAAGGTCATATCACTGATGAGGATGTATTAAACAAACCTGAGATGCTGTTAAATCTTTAATCACTTAGAAGGTTTTAATTGATCCATATGTATATGTAAATCCCTGAATACCTTTCAAGTCACGGTCCTGAGAGAACTAAACATTTTATCAGTGTAAGGTAGAGGTGGCATTTTAGTTCAGAGAAAACAACTACATAGCGATATCTGAGATAACAAGGTGTAGAGCTGGATGAACACAGCCGGCCAAGCAGCCTCAGAGGAGCAGGAAGGCTGACGTTTTGGGTCTAGACCCTTCTTCAGTTCCATCCCATTAGATTTACCATGGACTATCCTTTAGAATCAGTCTCATTCTTGAACACACACATCTCCATCAGGGACGAACACTTCAATACGTCAATCTACCACAAACCGACAGATAACTTCATGAGGTTGCACGTCTCCAGCTTCAACCCGAAACATATTAAAACAGCCATCCCCTACGGACAGGTCCTATGCATACACAGGATGTGTTTGGATGAGGAGGAACAAGATGAACACCTGAAGGTGTTGAAGGATGCCCTCATAACAACAGGATATGATGCTCAACTCATCAATTGTCAGTTCTGACATGCTACAGTGAAAAACCGTAATGACCTCCTCAGAAGACAGACATGGGATACATCCGATAGGGTACCCTTCATCGTCCAGTACTTCCCCGGAGCGGAGAAACTACACCATGTTCTTCGCAGCCTTCAACAAATCAGCGATGACAATGAGCACCTCGCCAAGACCTTCCCCACGCCTCCACTTCTCACCTTCAAACAACTGCTAAACCTTAAACAGACCATTGTTCACAGCAAACTATCCAGCCTTCAGGGCAACATCGACCACAACACCACACAACTAGGTCATGGTAACCTCTGCAAGACAATGTCAGATCATCGACATGGACACTACCATCACATGTGGGAACACCACCCAGCAGACAATCATGTGACTTGGGCAACATTGTCTATCTCATACGCTGTAGACAAGGATGCCCTGAGGCATGGTATATTGGCAAGACCATGCAGACGCTATGACAATGGATAAATGGACACTGCACAATAATCACCAGACCGGGATGTTCCCTCCCAGTGGAGAACATTTATGTGGATCAAAGGCATTCGGCCTCAGATCTTTGGGCAAACGTTCTCCAAGGTGGACTTCGGGATACACAACAACGCAGAATCACTGAGCAGAGGCTGTTAGCTAAGTTCAATACCCATGAGGACAGCCTTAACCAGGGTCTTGGGTTCATGTCACAGTACAGGTGACCCCACCATGCTATATATACACACACACACACACACACAGACACACACGCGCGCGCGCGCACACACACACACACACACACACACACACAGACACAGACACAGACACATGCATGTAACTCTGTAGGGTGAATTTGTATTTGCAGATACATTTTATTTTGTTCAAAAAGTACATGATTTAAAGATAGTCAGTTAATGTGGTGTTTTATAAATTCCTATTTTAGAAATAAAACCAGTCTGACTCCAAACCAGAACACAAACAGATTCTAAACCAGACCTCACAACTAACACGCACTGTCTGACCTAAAATGTCACCTTTTCTTAACACCGATAAAAACTTTAGTTCTCTCAGAACAGTGACTTTAAATGAATTTGGGGATTTACATATACATATTAATCAATTAAAACCATTTACTCTCATTTACCTGCACTTGGTCCATAGCCTCCAATGCCCTGGCATTTTAAGTGCTCACCCAGATGCTTCTTAAACGTTGTGAGAGTACCTGCCTTTACCACCTCCCAGGCAGCACCTTCCATATTTCTACCACCATCTGGATGAAAAACAAATCTTCAGATCTTCACTAAACTACTTGCCCCTCACCTTAAACTTATGGCCTCTGGCCTTAGACACATCTGCCATGGAGAAAAATGTCTTACAATCTAGTCTGACTATGCCTCTTATAACATTTTACTCTTCGGTCAGGTCCTCCTCCCCAACCACAGCCTCCTTTGCTTCAATTTCCATCCCAGCCAACATCCTCGTTAATCTCTGCTGCACCTTCTCTGGTGTACTCACATCCTTAAAATAGTGTGGCAACCAGTACTGTTCTCAGCATTCCGTCTGTGGCCTTACCAATGTTTAATAATGCTCTTGTGTTTTATGACCAATCTATTGAAGGGAAGCATTCCGAATGCCTTCTTCACCATCCTATCTACCCATGCTGATACCTTCAGGGATTATTTGGGCTTGTACACCAAGGTCCCTTTTTGTTCCTCAGTACTCCCTAGGGACCTACCATTCATTGTGTATATCCTTCCCTTATTAGATCTCCAATTTCTACTTTTACCCATGTTGTTGGTGCCAACATGTACACGACTGCTGTTTGTCCACTCTCTCCCTCCAGAATGCCCTGCAGCCTCTCTGAGACATCCCTGACCCTGGCACCAGGGACGCACCATCCCACTCGAGAGGCTTGTTTGCTGCCACAGAGCCCCCTGTCCCATCCCCTTACAATCGAGTCCCCGATCACTGAAGGTCTCCCAGTCTATTCCCTCCCGTGCTGTGCAGCAGAGCCAACCACGACGTCACTATCTTGGCAGGTGCTGCTACCCCCTGAGATGCCATTCCCCCCGACAGTGTCCAACACGGTCTATTTGTTTTCGAGGGGAATGGCCACAGGAGACACCTGCACAACCTGCCCACACTTACTCCTCTTCCTGGTGGCCTCCCAATGTTTCTCTGTCTGTGTAGTCCTTACTGGTGGTGGTGTGACCAGCTCACTAAGCATGCTATCCACAATATTCTCAGCCTCACAGATGCTCCACAGTGCTGCAGCTGCTCCATGTGTTTCATCAGGAGCTGCAATTGAAAATATCAACCTGGGCCCTGCACCTTAGGTTTTTAATCTATTTGACCCGAGGTTCAGGCTGCCTTGCTCCTCTCCCACTGCAGTTCCAAGTTAGAGGTGTGATGGAATATCCCCCACTTACCTGGATGGATGCAACTCCAACAACACTCAACACGATCCAGGATAAAGCATCCTGCATGATTTGACCACATCCACGAACATCCTCTCCCTCCACCACCAACACTCAGTAACAGCAGTATATGCCATCCATAAGATGCACTGTAGGAACTCACCAGGCTTCCACTGATAGCTCCTTCCAAATCTGTGATCTCTAACTGTTAGAAGAATAATGGCAGCAGATACATGGCAACACCAGCCCCTGCAAGTTCCTCTCCAAACCACTCACCATCCTAACTTGGAAATATATCTCCGTTCCTTCACTGTCATTGGGTCAAAATTCTCTCCCTAATGGCATTGTGGGAGAACCCACAGGACATGGACTGCAGAGATTCAGAAAGGCAGTTCACCACCGTGGTATGGCACGGTGTCTCAGTGGTCAGCACTGCTACCTCACCATGCCAGGGACCCAGGTTCAATTCCAGCCTTGACTGACTGTCTGTGTGGAGTTTGCACATTCTTCCCATGTCACCATGTGTGGTGTTCTGATTTCCTCCCACAGTCCAAAGATGTGCAGGTTAGGGTGGATTGGCCATGCTGAATTGCCTGTGGCGTCCAGGGATGTGCAGGCTAGCTGTGTTAGCCATGGGAAATACAGAGTGATAGAGTAGGGGGGCATGAGTCTGGATAAGTTGCTCTTTAGAGATTTGTTATGGACGTGTTGGTCCAAATGGTCTGTTACCACACTATGGGGATTCTATGATTCTTCTCGAGGGCAACTATGGTGGGCAATAAATGCTGGCACAGCCAGTGACACCCATGTTTCATAAACAAAGAAATTAAACAAGTCTGCACCTCAGCCAGTTTTAAACCTGTGCCTTTCACTGTGTGTTCTAAGGGCTAAGCTTTCTTGATTAATCAATTCTATAAATGGACAGATGGTTGCAGGGTACACTGGTCTCTCAGCTCTGAGTCAGGAGGCTATGATTCTGAGTGCTATTCCTGACACTTGAACACAAAACTCTGGACTGACTTCCAATTCTGTAGCCAGGGAGTTCCGCATCATGGAAAGTCCATCATTTTTGGATGGGGTTTGCAGATGTGATTCAGTCTGTTGTCCCAGAGAGATATGAAAACAGCCATGGTGCTATCTCAATGCAGAGCAGGGAGCTCTCCCTGAAATCCTAAACAATATTTGAACTCAATTGCCATTATAAAAACATTAGTCTTATCATTACCACATCTTTATGGGATCTTGCTATACACAAATTGTCTTCAGTGTTACTTGCATCACAGCAAGGTTACACTTCAAAAATATTTCATTGCCTATGAAGAGTTTTGGAAACTTTGTGGTTATGAAAAGTCCTGTATAAATATTTTATTTTGTAATGGATGCAAAAGATATTCCTACTTTTAGTTTGTGGAATGATTGATACATTTGTCTGTCTAATTCTCATTGTAAAAAAGTTTTAGGAAACAACTTGAAGGCATTTTAATGACATGACAAACACTACATCAGTGCAAGTATTTATTTTGTTTTCCACAGTTTACTCTATCTTAACTAGGACAGTTGAACTGACTCAGAGCCCCATATTTTACATCTTTCGAGCTAATCGACATCACACCTTTCATTCATTATTCATTCTCCACCACGATCACATTCCACATTTGACGACAATGGGTCAAATTCAGCAAACGATCATCAAATGAACCACATGTGATCTTTTTAATTCTTTTCAGTGCATCTGATCCATGGTAACATCAGGTTCAATTACATTACCACTTGACACACAACAGCCTGGCAGTAGCACAGGGGAGCAGGTGAATGCTCAGACTTTGCTGGAAGCTGACTTAAATTGCCACAGGGTGTAAACTGATATAGAGCAGGCCATTTAGGGTGGGTGGCATTTTCCGAATAGCTTCCTGTTCAAATTATGGTGAACAAACCCTCTGCCCAATCCATCTGTTTACACACAACTTCTCTGTGTGTTTGGCAATGACCCAAGTAGTGAGCAATTCCTCCTGTGACCAGCTGAATGAACAGCAGCATAGGATGTCAGGGTAGAAAATCAATGGCTGTGGGTTTTCTGAAGTAGACCCCAACTTGGCACTGAGTTCAGAGGCAGGTTCCATAGAAACACAAACTCGGAGCAGGAACAGGCTATTCAGCCCTTCGAGCATGCTCTGCCATCAAATATGATCACAGCTGATCATCCAAGTCAGTGCCCTGTTTCTGCTTTTTCTCTATATCTTTTAAAGCATTTCAACCTAAGAACTATATCTAACTCCTTCTTTGATTTGATTTATTATTGTCACATGTACCAAGATACAGTGAAAAATATTGTTTTGCTTGCTATCCAGGCAAATCATACCTTACTTAAGTACATCAGGGTAATATGATAGAATACAGAATATCGTGTTACAACTACAGAGAAGGTGCAGAGATAGACCATATATACGACAGGTCTATTCATAAAAAGCTGTTCTTGAATCTGTTAGTGAGTGTTTTCCAACTTTTGTATCTTCTGCCCAATGCAAGAGGGGGTGGGAGGGACCTTTATATTGGCTGCTTTCTTGAAAATATTCAATGCTTTGTCCTCTGTAGTAGTGAATTCCACAGCCACACCACTCTCTGGGTGAAGACATTTCTTCTCGTCTCAGTCCTAAATGACCATAAAAATATCCTTAGATTGTTACCCCTGGTGTTGGATTCCACAGCATCAGGAATATCCTTTCTGTGTTTACCCCGTGTAACCCTGTCAGAATTTTATTTATTTCTGAGATCTCCCGTCATTCCATCTAACAAATTGAGGCCTTTAGAGTCTGATTCATTCTGGCCTGCTGCTGGAAAAGGTGTCATGTTTTGAGATTTGAGCTGCCTGCTTAAACCACACTGGTCCACAGGATAGGGAGCAAGTTCCCGGATTTTAACCCAAAGACAGGGAAGGAATGGTGTGGTCCAAACCGAGATGGTCTGCGATTCAGATTGGAATTTGCAGATCTTGCTGCTCCTGTGTTATTGCTGCACGTTTGGTCAACACAGTTAGAAGTGGACTCCTGTAGTTTAACAAAATAACTCTGTCTCATGCCAGTTTAATTTCTTTTAAATATCTGGTGACTGCATTATTCACTGATTCAATTTGACAATTCTCAATTTGACAATTCTCAATTTGACAAAAGTGAATGCAAATGACTTCAATCTGCATCAGGTTCTGGTGCTGAAGTATCAAGTAATTGGTTCAGAATCTCAAGGTTGATGACACAATCACACCCACTATAGCAAGCAAAATTTCACAATCAATTTCAAACATCAACATAATTTAAGTGGAAAGACCAAACAGATCCCTTTCATCCCTATGTCACAACCAACATGTTGTCTGCCAGTAGAGTCTCCACTCGTTATCAATTCATCTGCCTCTGTCTATTCAATCACTTCCCTCTGCTGCCTAGAGTCCAAACAATAGAGTCTGCCCCTGAATTTGCTGTCACTGGGGAAATCCTGAAATCTGAATGATTCCAAATGTAACCAAGAGAGGGAAGCCTAGTTTTGAGTTCCATTACATTCCTGAGTGAAACGGCATGAATTACAGTCACATAGAAACTGTAAGTTAATAAACTGCCCAAGGCATTGCACAACAACATGAAGATGCAGAATATTAACGAATTACATAAAGAGACATCAGAGCAGAAAGGTAGCGTTCAGGAATTCCCTGGCAAGTCTGTGGCCTGTGCTATTATGGATATGTTGTCCCAGTCAAGTTTTTGTCCTTCTTTGTCAGTGTATACTGACATCAGTGAGAATGTGTCCTGTCTCTTGGTGGCTAGTTGATGTTCATGTATCCTTATTGTCAGTTTTCTTCCAGTTTGGCCGATGTAATGTTTCTCACAGACCTTGTATGGTATTTTGTATATTACGTTGGTTCTGTTGGTTGTGGATATGGAACCCCTTATATTCGTCAGTAGCTATGATTAATCAAACTCACAAGACTAGAAGAAACGCACTGACACACAAACAACATCCTTACCAGAATAAAATTCACAAAAGAAGAAGAGAACAATAACCAACTGCCCCGCTAGACGCAATAGTGGAACGTAAGAACAATGGAGAACTCCAGGCTAGTGTATACACAAAGACCACCCATACAGACCAGACACTTAATATACTCCAGCAACCACTGCAGTACTCATAACTAGAGCTGCATCAGGATATTATTCAAATGAGCCACAAGACACCACAGTAACCGAGAACTGCACAAAGCAGAACAGGAGCACTTATACAAGTTATTGAAAGGAATGGATACCCAAAAGGCACAATCTGCCATTACTTCCGTGACAGACCGCAACAAGAAGACACAACATGGCCAGACACACTAGTCACTCTATCGTACATCAGAGACAGATCAGGGATATGTCTACTCAGACCCCTAGGTATCAGGGTAGCCCACAAACCAACAACCACCCTGCAACTGCTACTGACGAACGTTAGGTATCCCATACCCAGAATCAATAAACCTAACGTAATATACAAAAATACCATGCAAGGATTGTGAGAAACATTACATTGGCCAAACTAGAAGAAAACTGACAATAACGATACATGAACACCAACTAGCTATCAACAGACATGACCAATTCTCACTGGTCTCAGTACACACGGACAAAGAAGGACACGAATTCAACTGGCGCAACACACCCATAATAACACAAGCCAAACAGAGATATGCCAGGGAATTCCTGGAGGCCTGACATTCCAACCGGAACTCCATCAACAAACACATTGAACTGGACCTGATATACAAACTACTGAAAAACAGAACCAGAAGTGATGCCAACCCCCAGTAAACCGAGGTATATAAATAATTGGCAGAGCAGAATGCTGATGCTTCAGTGGAGGCGCACTGTACTCCACTAGGATCTGTTCTGAGACTATTAAACATATTGGGATGTGTTGCAAATCTTTTTTGGTACAGTCCAGTCTTTAGACTTACTTTGGCTAAGATCAACTGGAACGTCAGGTTGGGCCGCTTTGCTCAGATCTGTGAAAGTCACAGAGTTGCAAGGCACCAGGGTCTGTCTGACACTTTATATTGGCACAATGTTATCATCGCAACAGTCACAAGCAATTTGTTACTTATCAACCTGACTGAACCAACTGGTCCTATTTATCAGAATCTTCAGCTGTCGTGTTGAGGAAGAAAGTGGAGGGTTGAAGGTGAGGGATTGGAAGGTTGAGGGTTAAGGAAATGGGAGGTTGACTGTGAGGGTTGGAGGGTTGAGGTTGCATGGTTGAGGGTGAGAAAGTTGAGGTGAGGGGGTGGAGGTGTAGAGACTCGAGGGGTGGGCATTTGAGGGTTTTGGGAGTGGGGTGTAATGGGTGAGAAAGTAGATGTGGAGTTTTGAGGCAGTGAGGACCTTGAAGGAGTGAGAGTGGAGGGTTGAGTGGTTGAGGCTTATATGGTTAAATATTGCTGATAGAGGGTAGGGCTGGAGGGTTCGGGTTTGAAGGTGCAGGGTTGAGGGGAATGAGGGTAATAGGTGAGGGTGTTAGAGCTGAAGAGTGGAGAGTGAGGTTGTGAGGCATGGAGGACTCAGAGAGTGGAGAATTAAGGATTTTGAGGGTGACAGGTTGGGAATTGAGGAATGGAGGATTCAGGAAGTGGGGTTGATGTGGTGTAGTGTTGAGGAGTGGATGGTTGAGGGAGTGGATTGTTGAGGGGTTAAGTATGGAGAAGTGGGTGTTGACGAGTTAAGGGTTGAGGGTGTAGGGGAGGGAATGATGGGGTGGGGGTAAGGATTGAGAGTGTGGGGTGGAGGGTCATGGATGGTGGGTGTGGACAGTGTGGAGGGTAAGGGAGTAGAGGTGAGGGTGTTGAGGGTTGAGGGTGAGTGCGAGGAAGAGGGTATTGAAGGTGAGAATGGGGTTTTGAGAGTCACATGTTGAGGGTTGAGGCTGAGGCTGGGGGTTCGCTGTGGTGGTGTTGAGGGAGGTGAGGATGTGGGTGAGGGCGAGGATTGAGGGTGGGTGTGTTGAAGGAGGTGAGGGTGAAGCTGGGGTTTGGGGGTGGGGTGTTGAGGGAGGTGAGGGTGAGGCTGAGGGTGAGGGTGGGGTTCTTAAGGGAGGGTGAGGGTGAAGCTGGGGGTTGGAGCGGGGGTGTGGCTTGGGGTTGAGGGTGGGGGTGAGGGTGAGGTTGGGTGTGAGGGTGAGGGTGAGGGTGAGGGTGGCGGTGAGGGTGAGAGTGGGGTTGTTGAGGGGTCTGAGGGTGAGGGTGAGACTGGTGGTGAGGGTGAGGGTGAGGGTGGCGGTGAGGGTGGCGGTGAGGGTGAGGCGGGGGGTGCGGGTGGGGTTGGGGGTGGAGGTGTTGAGGGGTGTGAGGGTGAGGGTGAGCGTGTTGAGGGGGGTGGGGGTGACGGTGGGGGTGGGGATGAGGCTGCTCTGTCCCTCTGTCTCTCTCTCTCTCTCTGGGGCATCATGTTGCCAGGGGGCAGTCCGCTCCGCTGATAGGTCCCTGCCTGATGCCAGCCCCTGCCCGGTGCCCTTCCCGGAACCTGTACCCCTGTAGTCCCCCGGGGGAGGGGAAGGTGGGGGTGTGGGGGTGTGGGGGAGCGTAGAGAGCCGCAGTGGAGCCGGTTCCCTGGGAGCCCGAGCCGCTGGTCCCCAGCAGCAGGACAACTCTCAAACTGTTAGCAAACTGACGCAGAGACGGAGCCGACAGCAAAGTCAGCAATTGCAGTGAAGATCTGCCGGGATCGAGTGCGGGCACTGTGTAGTGTAGCCGGCCCCGGCTGGCTGTTTGGGATCTGGAAGGATCATGTCGAGTGGTGAGATCGTCCAGGTCCCCGATGATGCCCATTTTAGCTCGTTTCGGGAGCAGTGCGAGCGCCAGGAAGGCTGGCTGGTCCAATACAACAAGGGAGGCACCACCGTATGGAACCGGCAACCCGAGGAGAACAGGACTGTCCAGAAACTGAAGGTAAGGCGGGCAAGAGACTGACCATTCAGCCTCTCCACCAGGTACTGTGGGACTGCTGCATAAGCCTCCGACACTCGCTTTCCCCAGACCCTTGCCCTCAGCTGGATGCTGAAAATTGCATCGCACTAAAGAGTCGGGCTTTAGTTCAGGATACTGGGTCAGAACCAACACTGTTTGGAAGAGTGTGGCGTGGAAAATGGGTTGCTGCATTTCCTGCATCACAGTAATTCAGCAAGCACTTCGCTGGCAGGTGCTAGATAAACGCAGGTGTATTTTGCAATCTACAATGAAGTGTAGGTAGGGCTGCCTGTGCGCTGCTATGTTAAAACTCATTTAGTTTCATTTCAATCGTCAGTCGCTTGCGAATGAAGGGTAATTTCGCTACCTCTCACTCACTTAATAATCGGAGCAGTCAAACAATCCTACCATGAAAAAAAATGTGAATGTAGGCCGTTTTGATAGCCCTTAATTTGACGGGATTTGGTTTTGTAAGAGAGCTGAGTTTTGTTAGAAGGGGTTTGTGGGGAAAACAGAATGCTGCGTTCAGTGGACAGAAATCACAACAATGTGCTTCATGTGGGACTGACCAGAATGTGTTCAGTGTCTGGCACACTCAGGCCAGTTGGAGTATTGTGTACCTTTCTGGTCTCCATACTATCAGAAATACAACAGCTCTGAATAAGGTGGAAACAATGATTCCTGTTGATACCATTAAAGAGACTGTGACAATCAGTAGGAGTGAACAGGCTGGGGGGCTTTTCTCTCTCAAAGAGAAGGCTGAGGGGTACCTGATCAAGAGCTTTAAGATGGTGCACAGTAATGATCCCCTGATATAACAAAGGAGATAAATATATTGGAAGCAGTTCAGAGAAGGTTTATTTGGCTGATACCTGGAATAGGTAGGTTATCTTACATGGAAAAGATGGGCAGACTGGGCTGTAATAGAGAGTAAGAAGTGAGTTGATGGAAATAGATAAGGTCATTAAAGGAACTTGCCCATGCAGGCAAGGAAAGCAGGTCTGGGAACATTGCTGAGTATGATATGCCTTCCCTATGACACTCCCTTAGGTAGAGAGCTAGTTGGGCTGAATGGCCTCAACCTGTATGAGAAGTTTCTATTACTTTAGAAAATATTCAGTTATTGATAGAGACTGCAATCATTATAAAACATTATCTGGTGTATTAGAATTAACCAGTACAAGACGATCAGTTAAATCTCATTCTGCTGCTGTATATTTTTTGTGACAGAAGCACAAACATTAAATCGGGAACAATGTCAAATCGGAAGAGCTAACACTAAATTACTCATTGTTTTACAAAACCAAAAATGGTTACCTGTTTAAAAAAGAAACTGAAAGATCTACTGATGCTGTAAATCAGGAACAATAACAGAAGTTGCTGGAAAAGCTCAGCAAGTCTGGCAGCATCTGTGGAGAGAAATCAGAGTTAACGTTTTAGGTTGAGTGACCCTTCCTCAGAAATGATGGTAGCTTGGAAAATGGTTACCATTTAAACCAGATAAACCAATAGTTCCCTGTATAACTTGTTTTCCCAGGTACAATTAATAACTGTTTCATTCACATTGAATGTCAACAAATTTTTGAACTGATCGATATTAAAATAAGCAAGAAAATGTTAGCTTTCTGTTGTTGCAGTACCTTCCTCACTTTGATTAATGGAGAGTTTTTATATTTTCTATCACAGTGAGTTTCAAAATTCAATTACCAAGAAATACTTGGATTATGATAAGACATTAGGTTTCTATGGCACTTCCTGACATCAAGTAATAGGACCTGAGAGAACAAGGTGTAGAGCTGGATGAACACAGCTGGCCAAGCAGCATCAGAGGAGCAGGAAAGCTGACGTTCTGGGTCGAGACCCTCCTTCAGAAACGAGGATCTGAGAGCACAGGAACTGGCCTTTCCACTCACTATGCTTGTGTTGGATCTCTAAAAGAGCTAGCCAGTCAGTGCCAGTGTTTCTTTATTAACAGCCCTGCAGATATTCCCACTTCAATATCTATCCAGTTCATCTTTCAATGTTTATATTCTATTTGTTGTGATGGAACTCATTCCAAATCATAACAACAGATGTTTGAGAAGCTTCTTCATTATGTTATCTTTCATTCTTTTACAAATGATTTAAATCTGTGCCCGCTTGTTAACAATTCTTCCACTGTTCGAGACAATTTATCCGACCAAAATGCTTCATGATTTTGAACAATGGTATGATAAATATTGTTTCCTGTGTCCTCCAGTGGCTCACATGCTCACACAGATACTTTGCAGTTTGGATGGTTCACATATCTTTGTGAACTTTTGGGATCTTTAAGCAGGGCGCATGACTGAACAGTAACTGGAACAAAGTTATTAAGAGAGGTTTCTGGATCCATAGGAACATGTCATTGAAGGCAACTGATAATTGCTGCATATACACATTGAAAGGGATAGGAATTTTAGCTTCACAATAAAGAGATGTGGGGAAGCTGGTGGCTACAGCATCTGTTTCTCGGAAACAGCAAGCAGTAAACTTGAGTACTGAAGTTCAATGTGAGAAAGGAAATGGGAATACAAACATAACACTGACGAACTTCAATTCAGATTTTATGATGACTGTGTCAGCAAAGTAATATAAAGGTCACATTACACCTATATCTACTTATATCTGTGAAGATTAAAAATGCAGGACCTGCATGTGTCTAAACCAATTAGTTTTTGATTTATGGTCATAACTGCTAAAGTCTATTTCAGAAAGTTTTTTTTTGTCACTGGCCTTTGCAAAGGTGTCTGTGTTTCCAATGTGGGAGTCATGTTTAGGAACATGTGAGTCATGGACAAATAATAATGACCTTCCTTTTCAGTTCTGGTTCAGTCCCTGGCTGAAACCCAGGGACTGAGAGTTACGGTCAGCCGCATACACACTGTCCATTTATAACTTGGATTTGTACCTTTGTACCTCTGTAACTGAGAGTGCTGTGAAAATATAGCTTTGTGTTTCTGGTGTCCCCATATGAACATCATAACATGTGAGCGATAACCTTGGGAGTTGACAGCTTCAAGTCTCCAACTTGCTTGCAGCCAGTGTGTCCTACCGATTCCTCCATGATAGTGTCATATCCCAGAAGATCACTGGTCCTGAAACAGTATTTCTTAACAGATGCTGCCAGATCTGCTGAGTTTCTCTAGCAATTTTTGATGACTAAATTTTTGATTTTTAAGTCAAAAAGGAAACGCAATTGTCCTCCGTGCTTTAACCACATTTCCAACTCGTGAATCAGAAAATGCTGCTGAACATTGGAGGTTAATGGGGACGAAATATGTTAATTGTCTGTGAGTTTTTACCTGAAAAGTAACAATCAGGGGCAAGTGTTAATGCCCTGACTCAAAATGCTGTTGTGATTTTGATCATCGGTTTATTTGTTTTGGAAAAAAGAACAAAGAATACGATTCAAGCCAGAAGTGTTTTGAACGACATGACTAACATGATGTAGGAGGTTATTTCATTTACACCATCATGTTCAGTTCAGCACAATTACACACGCTATCATTAAAACGTCGCGGAGAGATATAGAGCAGAGGGTGAAGGCTGATTAGACAGACTCCAGGTATCCACTTTTCGGGATAGTTTTATTTCAAAATACACATCACGAAGCACCAAAACACTGATTACTTGTTTTACATAGACACACAATCATGTTCCTACCCATTTACCCCTTTAATTAATATATGATTATTGCTTGTTCCCTCAGACCATTTGGGCTCAGCCATCAATGCCAGACCCCACTAGATCAAATAGATTCCTTCTTTTCTTTTAAATTTAAAATATATGGATCTTATTATAAATATGTATGTGGCATTGAAGCTTTCCAGGACGCATTTTATGATTATTTGCATAAAAATGCTGTACAAGCATTTGGGGAAAAGCAAGAGATTGGCACTAGATAATGATGCTCATTTAATGGGCAGGTACAGATATGATGGGCCAAATGGCTTCCTTCTGCACCAAAACAATTCTCTCATTCAACACTGATGATAAACAAAACAAAAAGTACAGAATGACAACATATTGTGTAGAACTACAATACATTATGTTCACAATTTTTTGCTACGTACATTAGAATTCCAAACATTATTTTTCCAGTATTTCCAAAAATTTCTTAATTTTAATTTGGAGATTTATCAATTCTCCAAATTGCCTTGATGCTGCACAATTGATCCTTCATCTTCTTTCATTCAAACATTTTGTTGATTGTAATTTATCCCACAGTGACTGCTTGTCCATGTGGAACTCAATGGGAATTGCAGCTGTACCCCTTTTTAGAATTTTTTGCAATATTTTAACCTTAACCCTATCTACCACCTCACCAAAAGAGACAGTTTCTGTTGCTAAGGTACGTTTTACATTTTTAAATTTTTTCTAAGCTAATGAACAACATTTACCTCCATCTTCAAAAGAAATTATAGACCCTTCTGATTCAATATAAACATCAAGTTTCATGTTCCTGGCATTTCCCCGTGATGGAGATTTTAAAACACAATGCTTTGTTTCTAACTAACTTTAATATTTTGTTTGCCTGACTAATCTTTTACCTTAGGATTTCTCCCGGTCGTACCAAATTCAAATGTCCTGACAACTGGATGTGGTTTTGTTATAGAACCCAGCTATTTCACGGTCCAATTGGACTTCTGCAGTTTTTCCATTTCAGTTTTGGGAGCTGCTGCATCTTTTTGTGAAGCCCTACTTTCACGAATAGTAATAGGCCTAACATTTTCTAAATAGGATTATTGTTGCAAAGAGACATTCGATCCATTTTCAAAATGCTTTTCCTTCTATCTGCAACAAATATTTCGCATGTACAGTCCACATTTGTGAGGATGGTAATTTAGAGTCTGGCTGACCTCCCAAAATTTTATGAACCAATTTATCTATTACTATATGGTTTCTCTCACATACCCCTATGCTAACAGGGATTTCTGCTATTATATTGATAAATATTAAATAAAAACCGAAAGAACTGTGGATGCTGTAAATCAGGAACAAAAACAGAAGTTTCTGGAAAAGCTCAGCAGGTCTGGCAGCATCTGTGAAGAGAAATCAGAGTTAACGTTTCGGGTCCGGTGACCCTTCTTCAGACCTAATGGTAACCAGGAAAATGTTGGCTTATTTGCAGAAGATAGGGTGGGCGGTGGGGGTGGGGGTGGAAGGGAGTAAGGAGTAAACGATAGGTGGGGATAAAGCCCAAAGTGAGAGAAGAGTAGTTGGACAGACAAAGGAGTGGATAATAATCTGGCTAGGAGGGTGAATAGTTGTTACTGGGGACTGTTAGTGATTAACAATATGTAATGTGTAAAGGCAGGCTACGTGATAACAAGGCCTGGTGTGTGGGGTGGGGGCCTGGGACATGGGAGAGTTTAAGCCCTAAAAATATTGAATTCGATATTGAGTCCGGAGGGCTGCAGGGTCCCCAAGTGGAAAATGAGGTGTTGTTCCTCCAGCTTGCATTGGGCTTCTCTGGAACACTGCAGCAAGCCAGAGACAGAGATGTTGGGCAGGGAGCAGGGTGGTGCATTGAAGTGACAGGCAACAGGTAGTTCAGGGTCTTTTTTGTGAGCAGAATGTAGATATTCTGCGAAGCAGTCACCCAGTCTACACTTCATTTCCCAATGTATAGGAGACCACATTGTGATCAGCGAATGCAGTAGACTAGATTCTGGGAAGTGCAGGTGAAGTGTTGCTTCATCTGAAAGGTATGTTTGGGCCCTTGGATACTGGGGAGGGAGGAGGTAAGTGCGCAGGTGTTACACTCTCAGTGGTTGCAGGGGAAGGTGCAGTGGGGCTATGGGGGAGCATTGGGACTGAAGGAAGAGTGGACCAGTGTGTCCCAGAAAAAATGGTCCCTGTGGAAGGCGGACAAGGGAGGGGAGGGGAATATGCATCTGGTGGTGGCATCTTGCTGGAGATGGCGGAAATGACAGCTGATGATCTTCTGGATGTGGATGCTGGTGGGATGGTAGGTGAGGACAAGGAGAACCCTCTCGCTGTTGCTGGAGGGAAGAGATGGGGTGAGGGCGGAAGTGCGGGAAATGGGTCGAACCTGGTTGAGGCCCTGTCAACAATAGTGCTGGGGAATCCTCGGTTGAGCAAGAAACTGGACATTTCGGAGGCTCCCTTGACGAAGTTGGCCTCATTAGAACAGATCAAACAGAGATGGAGTGACTGAAAGAATGGAGTCTTTACAGGAAGCAGGGCACAAGGCTGTATAGTCCAGGTAGCTGTGGGACTTGGTGTGTTAAAAGTGGATATTAGTGGCCAGTCTATCCCCAGAAATGGAAACAGAGATGTCGAGGAAGGGAAGTAAGGAGCCAGAGATAAACCAGTTGAAAGTGAGAGCAGGGTGGAAATTGGAAGCGCAATCGATGACCTTTTCCAATTCTGGACTACAAATGAAAGCAGCACCGATGATATTGGTGGCACAGTGGCTCAATGGTTAGCACTGCAGCCTCACAGCGCCAGCCACCCAGGTTTGATTCCAGCCTCGGGTGACTGTCTGTGTGGAGTTTGCACATTCTCCCCGTGTCTGCGTGGGTTTTCTCCGGGTGCTCCAGTTTCCTCCCACAGTCCAAAGATGTGCTGGCTAGGTGGATTGGCGATGCTAAATTGCCCGTAGTATTTAGCGGGATGGGTCTGGGTGGGATGCTGCAAGGGTCGGTGTGGACTTGTTGGGCCAAAGGGCCTGTTTCCACACTGTAGGGATTCTATGATGAGATCATTCATATATTAGATGAATATTGCAGCGATTGTAACAAGGTCAACCAGGTAGACCTCACAAAATATGAGTTCACTGATTGGGTCTGTTAATCTGATCCAATTAGGGAGCCCTGGCTGACAGATATAAACAGAAGTGTCAGGGGATCTGTACATTCTGAGAGCTGGTTCTGAAGGAGCTGGATCAGTGTCAAGATTTTCTACATGTAAATAAAGGTGATTCTGCAAAGTTATTTCAAATATTATGTTCATATTTGCACACACATCTCTAGTTTCATCATTAGCAAATTATTCTTATTAACAGGGAAATATTGCCAATGTTCCAAGTCCAGTCTCTGTCAATTTTTCTTTTCCTTAACTACAACTATTTTCTTATCTTTTCTCTGCATTGTCGTCACCTGACTAAATCTGGTTGCCAAATCGACAAAATGTAAATAAAAATGTTTCTTTCTTCATCCTGCTACTTCATTGACATCCCTTACTAAAGGGATGGTGGACTTTGTTATTTCTTAAAAATCTCACGTCTATGATTTGTCTGTTCCATAGGATTATTGTATTCTCCGTACGTTACAACAATTTAAACTTTTGGAGGACAGATGAGCATACATCCTGCATAGCTTGAACACAATTACTTTTTGTCTTCTAAATTTCTTCCCCAATTTGTTCATGGGACGTGGCATCATTGATTAGGCAAGCATTTATTGTCCATCCCTAATTGTGCAATGTTAGGAGGCAACCACATTGCTGTGGGTCTGGAGTCACTTGTAAACCAGGTAAGGATGGCAAAATTCCAGCTGGCTTTTTACAATTAATTATAGTTACATAACACCATTATATTAGTTTTTAAATTCTAGATTAGGTAGAGAGTCAAGTTTATTCCACACACTGGAGATGTGCATTCCATAGAAACATTGCCTGTTGCCTAGTTCCATGTATATTATAGTCGGCGTGTTCAATATAATACACCATTCCCCTGTTAGATACAGAGGGAAACAAAATTTGATAATACACAGAAACCTTATGGTGTAGAAGCAGGCCGTTTAGAGCATTGAGTCCACACTGGCCCTCTGAGGAGCCTCCAACCAAGAGCCATTCTATCTCCATGTTTATCCACCGAGACTGAACATCACTGGACACTATAGCATGGCCAATCCACCTAGCCTGCCCATCTTTGGACTGTGGTAGGAAACTGGTGCACCCGGATGAAATCCATGCAGACACGGGGAGAATGTGCAAACGCCACACAGGCAGTCACCCAAGAATGGAATCAAACCCAGGTCCCTGGTGTTGTGAGGCAGCAGCTCTAACCACTGACCCACTGTGCCACCCTATTTGCTGAATTCAAATGATCACTCTGGACTGTTCCAGGTGGGATGATCATATGATTGTAGGTCAGCTGATCACAAAATGGTCATAATTTTGAATTGTAGTAAGCGTTGAATTTGGATCAAGATTGATTTCAGTTACTAGTGGTGCACCGCAAGGATCTGTTTTGGGGCCACTGCTGTTTGTCATTTTTATAAATGACCTGGATGCGGGCGTAGAAGGATGGGTTAGTAAATTTGCGGATGACACTAAAGTCGGTGAGTTGTGGATAGTGCGGAAGGATGTTGCAGGTTACAGACGGACATAGATAAGCTGCAGAGCTGGGCTGAGAGGTGGCAAATGGAGTTTAATACGGAAAAGTGTGAGGTAATTCACTTCGGAAGGAGTAACAGGAATACAGAGTACTGGGCTAATGGTAAGATTCTTGGTCGTGTGACAAGCAGAGAGATCTCAGTGTCCATGTGCATAGATCCCTGAAAGTTGCCACCCAGGTTGATAGAGTTATTAAGAAGGCGTACGGTGTGTTAGGTTTTATTGGTAGAGGGATTGAGTTTCGGAGCCGTGAGGTCACGTTGCAGCTGTACAAAACTCTGGTGCGGCCGCACCTGGAGTATTGTGTACAGTTCTGGTCACCGCATTATAGGAAGGATGTGGAAGCATTGGAAAGGGTGCAGAGGAGATTTACCAGGATGTTGCCTGGTATGGAGGGAAGGTCTTGTGAGGAAAGGCTGAGGGACTTGAGGCTGTTTTCGTTGGAGAGAAGAAGATTAAGAGGTGACTTAATAGAGACATACAAGATGATCAGAGGATTAGATAGGGTGGACTGTGAGACCCTTTTTCCTCTGATGGTGACAGCTAGCACGAGGGAACATAGCTTTAAATTGAGGGGTGATAGGTATAGGACAGATGTCAGAGGTAGATTCTTTTCTCAGAGTGTAGTAAGGGCATGGAATGCCTTGCCTGCAGCAGTTGTAGACTCGCCAACTTTAAGGGCATTTAAATGGTCATTGGATAAACATATGGATGATAATGGAATAGTGTAGGTTAGATGGGCTTCAGATTGGTTTCACAGGTCGGTGCAACATCGAGGGCCGAAGGGCCTGTACTGTGCTGTAATGTTCTATGTTCTATGTTCTATTTGTCGTCGCAGTCACACTCAACAGAATAGAGTTTTAATCACATCAGTGCGTATGCTCATGTGGTGTATCAGATAGTTGCAAATATAAATTTATTACCAAGTGAATTATTAGAGTCTTTTAAATTCAGTGCACATCTGGTCAGAGACAGAAGCAAGTTAAATTTTCGATAAAATAATTCTCAGCATCTCTTTTAATGTTAACCCATGATTTAACTATTACTGTGACTACAATTCAAACAAAATTGTTGAAATAAAATCAGAAATTGCTGGGAAAACTCAGCATGCCTGGCAGCATCTGTGAAGAGAAAGCAGAGTTAATGTTTTGGAGTCAGGAATTCTTATTTAAAACCATCGGTGGAAGAAGAAACTTGGATGCCCATTAGAACTAATCACTTCAATCAGATTCACTGGAATTCCTTACTTCAATTTACAATTTATTGGAAGTATCTACTCCCATTTTCAGTTCAATGGAATTAACACCCTCCAACCTGATTCAATAGAATTACCCATTCTCAATCCTGATTTACTCGAATTACAAACTCCCAATTCCAATTCACTGGAATTTCCACTCTCAAATCCGGTTCCTTGGAATTGCCCACTCCCAATTCTGATTCACTGCAGTTACTGACTTGACCCTGGTTAATTGAAATTATCCACTCCCAATCCTGATTCACTATCCACCTTCTGTGTCCAGTCTTTCAAAGATGCAAGAAATCAATGAACACGTCAAAATCCCAGCTCATCGTTTAACCCATTAACTCAAATGAAAGAAGTCCTTAATGCAGAACAAACTGGGAGTAGTGATGTTTGAAAGTGATGAGAGATCGCATCTGTCTAAAAACTCTTTTAAATAGCTCCTGGCTGCACCATTTGTGATTGGTTAATCAAAACATGTCCAAATAAAGCTATAGGGATTAATCTGGCATAAACTGATTTGCTGCAAGTCTATTTCCCATTCTGACTGTTCTCTGTCACTTGTCACTTTCTGTACCTACACTTATTGCCCATCCCTACTTGCCCTTGAGAAGGTGGTGGTGTACTGGCTTCTTGAACTGCTGCAGTCCACGTGTTGTAGGTTGACCCACAATGCCCTTAAGGAGGACATTCCAGGATTTTGACCCAGCGACAGTGAAGGAACGGTGATATATTTCCAAGTCAGGATGGTGAGTGGCTTGGAGGGGAACTTGCAGGTGGTGGTGTTCCCATGTATCTGTGGTTCTTGTCCTTCTAGATAGAATTGGTCGTAGGTTTGTAAGATGCTGTCTAAGGTCTTTTGTGAATTCCTGCAGTGCATCTTATAGATGGTATACACTGACCCCTGAGCATTGGCAGTGGGGGGATTGGACGGTTGTGGATATGTTGCCAATCAAGTGGGCTATTTTGTCTTTGATGGTGTCATGCTTCTTGAGTGTCATTGTAGTTGTTGGCTGTCATTGAATGTCAAAGAGTTGTGGCTAGATTGTCTGTTATTGGAGATGGTTATTGCCTGGCTTTTGTGAAGTGCGTATGTTACTTGCCATTTATCAGCCCAAGCCTGGATATTGTCCACATCCTGTTGCTTTTGAACTTGGACTACTTCAGTATCTGAGGAGTCAAGAATAATGCTGAACTTAACATAATCACTGGCAAACATCCCCACATCTGGTCTTATGATGGAGGGAAAGTCATTGATGAAGCGGCTGAAGATGGTTGGGCCTGGGACAATACCCTGAGGAACTCCTGCAGTAATGTTCTGGAGCTTAGATGACGGACCTGCAACAATAACGACAACCTTCCTATGTGCTAGGTATGACACCAACCAGCAGAGAGTTTGCCCCTGATATGCATTGATTCCAGTTTTGCTAGGGGTCCTTGATGCCATACATACCTTGATGCCATTAGCGAGCCAGATGGGTTTCTCCAACAATCAGCAATGGTTTCATGGTGATCAGTAATTCCAGATATGCTTTATTGAATTCAAACATAGATTCCAGAGCATTTACTGAGTTTCCGGATTAATAGTCTAGCAGCAATGCCATTAGATATTGCCTCCCCAAATTATATTCTCTCAGTATAAAGCTGTTCAATCGTGATTTCTGATATAAGAAATAAGTTCTGATTTGCTCCTTTGCTGATAATTACATGATATGTGATGAGTTCCACCTTGCACGTTGGGCACTATTAAATTCAGTATGATGAGCAGAAACCCTCCTCCTGAGCTCAGTCATTATATGAAGCAATTATTTGATGTAGAAAAATTGATTTTTTTTCTAGTTCTAAATGAACTACGTCAACAGAATATTTTTGTTCGACTGAAAAATGCTTAAATGATGAAAGCTTCAAAGGACAACTACAATTAAGATAAAGTCAACATCAGCAACTCTTGCAGATGTGCTGTTCTGCTTGGTTTCTCTTGTTTGAATTTTTCAGCATATTACTGGTGTCAACAATACTCTGAGCTGAATCTCTTGGGCTTTATTGATTGTAATTGATCTGAACTTAAATCTGACTCCTCAATATTTGCACCTTCTTCTTTTCATCAGAATAGATCCTAAATCAGCCAATAGAGTTTGCGATCTTCCAAAAAAATGCCTCCACAGTTTTAATGCTAACATAATCGGTTTTATGCATTGATAAGTGACAATAAGGATGGAATTCAGTATCAGATATTGCTGCCTTTGCATCTGAGTCAGCATTGTGACCTGTTCACATGTATATTGTATGTCTGTTTCAACAAAATTCACAAGGACTCTTGTGTTACTGGAGTATATTCTCAAACGATGCAGGATCTAATCACTCTGAGATATTCAATGTTTAAAACAGCTCTTGGTTATCTGAAAGAAATATTTTGACAGAAGGTGAGATTGTGAAATTATGTTGGTCTCAAGTTGCCTGAATAAATAAAGCATGTGAGCAACATTCACTGTTATTAAATAATCCAGCAACTAATGGCAGTGATAAGACGCCCTGTAAACTGTGAATCACCGCTGGGTGCTGGCAATTTGCCTGGTCTGCCATTAGTCTGGTAAGAGCAGCAATTTACCCCCAAACCACCTCATGAATTTCATCAAGTTGTTGCATTTAAATTTTAATTGCCCTTTAAACTCATAGAAGAAAATTAATCCTAGCCGCAATCATCAAAAGTATCCTGAAATCAATGTGATCATATTTGAGAGGTGCTACTCTAAACATTGGAGTAGGATCTGCCATTCAGCCCTTGAAGTCTGCCCCACCATTCAATAATACCATAGCTGATATGATGATGGCTTCAACTCACATTCTCATCTGTCCCCATAACCCTTGACTCCTTTGTTAAGTGAGAGCAGTACTGCACACAATACTTTTCTGTGGTCTTACCAAAGCCGTGTAAAATCATCAGACTTCCTTACTTCTTTACTCAAAGCCACTTATTATGAAGGCCAACATCACATTTGCCTTCCTAACTACTTGCTGCTCCTGCTTGCTTACGATGTCCAGTGTACAAGGAAACTGGGATCTCTTTGTACATTAACCTTTCCCAATCCATCCCCATTATAATAATACTTTGCATTCTGTTCTATCCACAACAACTTCACATTTATCCGCAAAGTACTGCATCTCCCTTGTATCTGCCATTCAGTCCACTTAGCTAAATCACCCTGAGGTTGTTTCTATCCTCCTCACTGCTCACAATCCTGACTAGTTTTGCGTTGTCAGCGAATGTCCTTTAGGGAAGGAAACTGCCATCCTTGCCTCTTCTGGCCTACATGTGATTTCAGACCCACAGCAATGAGGTTGACTTTTATCTGCCCGCTGGGCAATTGAGAACGTGCAACAAATGCTGACCTCATTCTGTGAATGAGAAAAAAACCTTAGGAATATTTCATTTAGTTCCTTCATCCAAATCATTGATATATATTCTGACTATCTGGGGCCCAAGCACTGAACCCTGTGGTGCCTCACTAGTCACTACCACTCACTCCAAAAACAATCCATTTATTTGTGTTAACAAGGTGTAGAGGTAGATGAGCTAGAGGAGATATCTGCTCCTTAACTGCACACCGACACTTACCTTTACTGGCTCCATCTCCACCTCTTTGATCAGTCTGTCTCCTCTCCACCTATCTTCTCCTCTATCTATCTTCTATCCGCCTCCCCCTCTCTCCCTATTTATTTCAGAATCTCCTTCCCCTCCCCCATTTCTGAAGAAGGGTCTAGGCACGAAACATCAGCCTTCCTGCTCCTCTGATACTGCTTGGCCTGCTGTGTTCATCCAGCTCTACACCTTGTTATCTCAGATTCTCCAGCATCTGCAGTTCCTACTATCTCTGAAACCATTTATTTGTGTTCCTGTTTTCCTCCCTGCTAGACTATTCTCAATCCATGATAGAACTCTACTCCAGATCCCATGTGTTTTGATTCTAAATAACCTCTTAGGGGGGGATTTATCAAAAGCTTTATGAAAATTCAAAGGTTCCACATTCACTGGCTCTCCCTTGTCTATTCTGCTAGTTACAGCCTCGAAAGGTTTTTCATAGATCCATTTTGACGCTGTAATTTTGATCATAAGTGCCCTCAGATAAACTGAGACAGGATGAAATTGGCAAACATTACCGAGGTGGAAATAGACTTAGTGTTTGAACAGATCTGAGGTCAGATGTCCATCTCAGAATAAATGTGACACTAAGGCTGTGACCAAATTGACTTAATCTTAAACTCTTGCCAGGTGTAGGATGGACCTGATAGCTGGAGTAGAGGGCTGGAGTAGGAAAGGTGGGTAGACAACAGGGTCTGGAGTAGGAAGGGTTGGTGGGGAACAGGATCTGGAGTAGAAAGGGTAGTTGGGGAACAGGGTCTGGAGTATGAAGGGTTGGTGGGGAACAGGGTCTAGAGAAGGAAGGGTAGGTGGGAAACAGGATCTGGAGTATAACTAAAACAACAACTTCAGCCTTGCCAATATTTAATAGGAAGCAATATTTGTTCATCCAGGAGAAATGTCGAAGAAGGAATCCGATAATTTAGCAACAGGTATGGTGAGAGTGCTAGTGGGGTAGAACTGGGTGCTGTGCATGTCAAAACAAGCAATGTGCTTCGAAGGATGTGGCCAAGGGGAAGGATGTCAATGAGAATTAGCAGGGGACAAGGACAGATACTTAGGCAAACCAGAGGGAACTGCACCAGCACGAGAAAAGAAACCAATGGAAGTGATCCTGCCGCTACTATTAGACAGAAAAAAATGGAATGGAACAAGAGCAGACCCACCCACTGGACAAGGAGGACTCTGTGGTCACCATATTGAAGGCTGTTGACAGGTCATAGAGTCATAGACATGTACAGGACAGAAACAGACCCTTTGGTCCAATTCATCCATGCCAATCAGATATCGTAAATTAATCTAGTCCCATTTTCCAGCATTTGGCCCATATCCCTCTAAACCCTTCCTATTCACATACCCATCCTTTTAAATGTTGCAATTGTACCAGCCTCCACCATTTCCTTTGGCAGTTCATTCCATACATGCACCAGCCTCTGCATGAAAACATTGCCTCTTATGTCCCTTTCACAAATTTGCCCTTTCACCTTATACCTATGCCCTCTAGTTTTGCACTCCCCCACCCTGGGAAAAAGCCTTGGTTATTACCCTATTCATGTTCCTCATGATTTTACGAACTGCAGAGGATAATGAGGGAAAGCTTACATTTGCCAAAGTCCTATCAGATGTTATTGGTGACTTTAATTAGATTTTAAATTGCAGAAATATTAAGTGCGCATTGAAAGAGTGGGAGAACTATGGAAGAGAGTGAAATAATGTTTCTTATTTGGGCCAGCATTTATTTCCAGTCCCTAGTTGCCCTTGAGAAAGTAGTGGTTAGCTGCCTTCCTGAGCGGCTGCAGTCCATCTTCTGTCAGCTGACCTATATTCCCCTGGACAGGATTACAGGATTTTGACCCAGATATGCTGAAGTGATGACGATATATTTCCAAGTCAGGACAGTGAGTGGTTTGGAGGGGAACTAGCAAGGGGTGGTGTTCCCATGTGTCTGCTGCCCTTGTCCTTCTTGTTGGATGTGGTTCTGGATTTTGAAGGTAAATTTCTTGCCGTTTGTCTTGTAGATGATACATATGGCTGCTACTGAGTGTTGATGGAGGGAGTGGATACTGCAGGTACCAGTCAAGCTGGCTGCTTTGTCCTGGATGATGTCAAGCTTCTTGAGTGTTTAGTCATAGAATCCCTACAGTGTGGAAACAGAGCCTTTGGGCCAACAAGTCCACACCAACCCTCAGAGCATTTCACCCAGACTCATCCCCTATAACCCACCCTCAAAATATCTCACCCAGGATCATCCCCTATAACCCACCAACTCTACACATCCCTGAACACTACGGGCAATTTAGCATGGCCAATCCACTTAACCTGCATACCTTTGGACTGTGAGAGGAAACCGGAGCACCTGGAGGAAACCCACACAGACACAGCGAGAATGTGCAAACTCCACACAGATAGTCACCCAAGGCTGGAATTGAATCCAGATCCCTAGTGCTGTGAGGCAGCAGTGCTAACCACTGTGCCACCTGTTGTTGTGAGTTGCACAGATCCAGGCATGTGGAGAGTATTCCATCACATTCCTGACTTGGGTCAGATAGGCTTTGGAGAGTCAGCGGATGAGTTACTTGATGTAAGATTTTTGGCCTATGACCTGCTTTTGTAGCCACTATTTATTTAGTGAATCCAGTTCAGTTTCTAGTCAATGGTAACCCCAAGGTGTTGGTAGCGGAGGAATTTAGTGATTGAAATGCTATTGAATGTCAAGGGGAGATGATTAAATTGTCTCTTGTTGGAGATGATAATAGTCCAGCATTTCTGTATTGTGAATGCTACATGCCACATATCTATCTGAGTCTAAAGGTTGTTCGGATTTTCTTCCTTATGGACAAAGACTGGAGCACTGTGTACAGTTTTCGTTTCCATATTTGAGGAAGGGTGCACTGGCAGTGGAGGTAGTTCAACAGAAGTTATTTTGTTTGGTTCCTGGAATGACAGAGTTGATTCCTGAGGAACAGCTAAATGTGTCAACTCTTGAGGGAACTTGACAAGGAAGATATTGAGAAAATGTTTTCACTCATGGGAGAATATCAAATTGTGGGACATAGTTTAAGAATGACGGGATATTCATTTAAAACTGAGATGCAAAGAAATTTCTTCTCCCAGACGAATGCCTGGATTTCTCTAGCCTTGACAGTTCCGGCAGCTAGATCACTAAAACTATTCAAAGATGAGGTAGAGAGGCTGATGAAATATTAGAAAGTTGTGGTCTATGAGGAACTAACACATAAGAAGAGTTCAGACCAAGAGCAGGTCGGCTATGAGGGGCCAAATGGCCTATTTCAGCACTCATTTCTTCTGGTCCTATGTCACCTCCACACTCTCTGTCCCCATGCCTTCCACCCTTCCACCCTCCTCCCCCTCACCCCTTTTTCTCTCCATGTCCTCTCCCAGTTGAGCGAGTACGTCATTGTGTGTACATTATTGTGAGGGTGTGCCTTCTCACGTTTGTAGAGCATATCTTTGTCGAATATATAGTTTTGTATATTACTATAGTTTATAGAATAATATTTATCAATGGTTTAAAACATTCCAGAGATACATCAAAATGAAAGCAATCAAACAAGCTGCTTGTTGGGATTATTGGCAAACGGAACACTTTGGAAAGTGACTTGTAAATGGCCATTAAACTGCCAAACTGCCAAATCTGACCTCATTACGGGAATATTGCCTGGTTTCTTGCTCCTTTTCACTGTCCATTGAGCCACAAGCAGTTTTATCCCCTGTGGCCACATCATGTCTTGTCCTTTCCATTCAAAATTTTCTAACCCCAGTCACTCAATACACGTAGATACAGAGTGGTGTTTCTTTAGGTAAGGAGGACAGCAAAGCCAGCAGTATAACTCGGCTGAGGTCACCATGAGGACCCCGCCTTCTGGACCTTGCCCATTGCTGGAGGCACGGTGCTCCTCAGTTTAAACCACCGCCAGCCGTCTCTCTGTAATGAGAGGCAGCCCTATGGTCCTCTGGGACTATGGTGGCTTCACTTTTTCTAACTCAGAGCTACTGGTTAGACATTGCCCTCAGCTGGTTCAGACTAGTATTTGCAATGTCACTCTGTCCTTTGCTTAATGAGGAAAGATAAATATTTCAATTGTACCATCTCAGTGAGCAGCTACAGGAATTTTCCTTAAAGTACCCTGCAGCTTTCTCTTTCAACCTTCCCATTTCAAATCTTGGAAAATCTTGGGCTTCCGATATAATCTCAGAGATAACACAGTGTGGAGTTGAAGGAACACAGCAGGCCAAGCAGCAGCAGAGGAGCAGGACAGTCGATCCGAAATGTCAACTTTCCTGTTCCACTGACGCTGCTGGGACTGCTGTGTTCTTCCAGCTCCATACCGTGTTATCTCTGACTCCAGCATTGACAGCTCTATCTATCTCCTTATGATCTCATACAGCAGCTGACAAGCTGGAAGCTTCTCCTTTCTCAAAGTTGATTCTGTTTCCGATGAACACCATCAAGGTAAGGACTGTAAACTTGTAAAACCTGTTGTTCCTTATTTCGTTGCACTGTTAAGTCAGTAAGTCAGGAGTCTGTGTTGACATTAGCCACACACTGACTGAACAGACAGCACAGAACTTTGCACACAGTAATGACTTCACTTTATTGAAAGTGAGGACAGATTTCCTTTTGTTATTTCATGAATTCCATTTTTGAAAATTTATACCCCTTACCTGGTGGTGACCATTTCCAGATGCTCACGTGATGCATACATCTTTCTGCTCCTAAACAAGTCTCTCTCTCACAAACCAAAAGGAACATAAGATGATAAAAGGAACAAGAAGTTACCATTCAGCCGCTCAGGCTTACTCCAACAGTTAATAAAATCATGACTGATTTTATTGATATTTCTCTCAGCTCACTCACCCCATAACCTGTGACTCCCTTGCTTGAGGTTGAATTCCATTCAGAAAAGAAGTGCAACTTCAAATGCCCGAAACGTCAAGCTTTCCTGCTTCTATGATGCTGCTTGGCCTGCTGTGTTCATGCAGCTCCACACCTTGTTATCTCAACTTCAAATGAAGCAATGTTAAGCTAATCATGTTTTACGTTACAAACAAAAAGTAAAAGATGATGGCAGAGCAGTAGACGTTGTTTACTCGGATTTTACTAAAGCCTTCGACAAGGTTCAACATGGTAGGCTAATTAGTAAAGTTAGGTCAGATGAGATTTGGGTTGAGCTTGCCAATTGGATACATCATTGGCTTAATGGCAGGACATAGAAAGTGATGATAGAAGGCAGTGTTTCGGACTGGAGGCCTGTCACCAGCGTATTCCACAGGAATCGGTTCTGGGTCCTCTTTTGTTTCTCATTTATATAAATGATTTGGATGAGAATATAGAAGGCATGGTTAGTAAGTTTGCAAATGACACCAAAATTGGTATCAGAAGCTACGTGAAACTAGGTTATAGTATAAGTCCTACTATTGTTTGTTGTACCAAAGTGCAGTACCTTGCATTTATCCAGATTGAATTCCATCTACCATTTTTTTTAGCCCATTGACCCATTTGATCAAGATCCCTTTGTAATCTTAGAAAACCTTCTTCACTGTTTACAATGATGTGAAAGTACCAGTATTGGACTGGGGTGACCAAGGTCAGAAATCCAACAGGTTTATTTGAAATCACAAGCTTTCGGAGAGCTGCTCCTTCTTCAGACTTCATCTGACAAAGGAGCAGCACTCCAAAAATTTGTGATTTCAAATAAACCTATGGACTATAACGTGGTTTCATGTGACTTCTGGTAGTAGTCTATGGAGTTAGCTAACTGGTCAGCCATGATCTCATTGAATGATGGAACAGGCTCACCCCTACTGACTTAGTTCTGTTCCTTTGTTTCAATATACTCTTTGTTTCCTGTTTGCTAACTAGTTTTCTATCCATTTGAATACACCACCCGTCATCCTATCAGGGAATCTCTTTGAGGAGGTAACTGCGGTGTGTATAAAAGGGAACTAATGGATTTACAGTAATTAGATTTCTAGAAGGCATTTGATAACTACCCACATCAAAGGTTATTGTGAAAAATAAATACTCCGAGGGTAGAGGATGGAATTTTGGCATAGGCCGAAGATTGGCTGGCTAACAGGAAACAGAAAGTAGGTGTAAGTGGGTCTTTGTCTCCGTTCACTCACGGGATGTGAGCATTGCTGGCTGGGCCAGCATTTATTGCCCACCCCTAGTTGCCCTTGATAGGGTCGGGATGAGCTGCCTTCTTGAACCCGCTGCAGTCCATTTGCTGGAGGCTGACCCACAATGCTCTCAGGGAGGGAATTCCAAAATAGTTAACCAGTGGCAGTGAAGGATACTTCCAAGTCAGGATGGTAAATAGGCTGGAGAGAAACTTGCAGTTGGTGGTATCTGCTGTCCTTGTCCTTCAAAATGGAAGTGGCCGTGAATTTGGAAGATGTTGTGTAAAGATCTTTGGTGAATTTCTGCGGTACATCTTATATATATTACACACTGCTGCTACTGAGCATCACTGGTGCAAGGAGTGGATGCTTTGTCCTGAAAGGTGCCAAGCTTATTGAGTGTTTTTGGGGCTGCACCCATCCAGGCAAGTGGGGAGTATTCCATTACACTTCTGACTTTTGCCTTGTAGATGGTAGAGAGGCTTTGGGGACCCAGGGGGTGAGCTACCTACCGCAGCATACCTAGCCTCTGACCTACTCTTGTAGCGCTGTGTTTATGAGGTGAATTTGGTTGAGTTTCTCGTCAATGATAATGCCAAATATGTTGATAGTTGGGGATTCAATGATGGTAACGCCATTGAATACCAACAGGCAGTGATTAGATTGTCTCTTGGTCATCGCCTGTCTTTTGTGTAGCGCAAATGTCAATTGCTACTTGTTAGCCTAAACTGAATGTAACAAATGGGTTACCACAGGAGTAAGTGCTGAGGCCTCAACTCCTTCCAATTTATATCAATGACTTACATTAAAGGAGCAAAGTATGGTTAATGTTGGTGACACAAAGATAGCTTCATAAAGGGGAAATCATGCCTGACAAATTTATTAGAATTCTTTGAGGAGGTAACAAGCAGGACTGTAAAAGAGGAAGCATTGGATGTAAAATACAAGATAATAGGTACTGCAGATGTCAGGTTTCAAAAGGCATTTGAAAAGGTACTGCATGTTAGACTCTAATAAGGTAAAAGGCCTTGGAAGCAGTATACTGGCATGGGTAGACGATTGGCTCATTAATAGAAAACAGAAATGAGATAAGGAGGGCATTTTCAGGATGGCAACTTGTAACTATTGGGGAGTCACAGGGATCAGTACTGAGGCTACATATTTACAATGTATATTAAATACTTGGATGAGGAAAGTGAATGTATTTGAGCCAAGTTTGCAGATGACATAAAAATAGGTGGGAAGACAAATGGTGAGGATGACATAAAGAGTCTGCAGAGCGATATAGACAGGTTAAGTGAATGGAGAAAGGTTAGTGAATAGAACATAAAGTGGGAAAAGGTGGAGTTATGTTCTTTGGTGGGAAGAATAAAGGAGCTGATTGTTATTTACATAGCGAGAATCTTCAGAAAGCTGCAGAATGGAAGGGTTTGGGATTCCTTGTCCACGAATTACAAAAAAGCTAGAATCCAAGTTCAGTGGTAATGGCAAAGATAAGTGTAAGCTTGGTCTTTATTTCAAAGCAAATGGAATAATAAAGTAGAGAGATTTTCTCAAACTGTATGAGGCACCATTCAGACTGCAGATAAAATACTGAACAGTTTTGGGTGCATTATCTAAGATTGGAGATAGTCCAGAGAAGGTTCACTAGGCTGATACCAGGTCTGGAGAAATTGTTTTACGGGAAGAGGTTGAGTAGGTTGGAGTTTGTCCAGGACTAGAGGGCATAACCTCAGAATAAGGATTGCACACGCAAGAGACGGGAATGAATTTCTTCTTTCAGAGGGTAGTGAGGCTGTGGAATTCTTGACCGCAGAGAGGCAGAGTTATTAAGTACATTCAAGGTGGAGATAGACAGATTTTTAATTAGGAAAGGAATCAAGAATTATAAGGAAATGTCAGGAAAGAGGAGTTAAGGATTATTAAATCTGCCATTATCTCATTGAATGGTGAAATGATCTTGATGGGCTGAATAGCCTATTTCTGCTCCGACATCTTAAGATTTTATAGCCTTAATTAAGATGGCAGGTATGCAGTGGCAGATACTTCAGGACATATTTTAAAACTCTCAAAAAAGATATGTTCCAGTGAGAAAGGGACCCTATTGAAAGCATAAAGCATCCACAGCCAAGTCCGGTCAGGGGGAAATCAGATATAGTGAAATTCAGACTCAGCAAATGAAGGGTCTCGGCCCGAAACATCAAGCTTTCCTGCTCCTATGATGCTGCTTGGCCTGCTATGTTCATCCAGCTCCACACCTTGTTATCTCGGATTCTCCAGCATCTGCAGTTCCTATTATCTCTCACCAGTAATCTAGACTTCGCTAATTCCAGAGTGCCAAAATCCAGACATTAAGGAGAGTATTGATGGAAAGAAAGGGCCTACAATTCTGCAATATTTTGTTTGTTTACAAGATTGGGCAAGTATTTTAAGTGAGCAAATGATCTTTAAAAGCAAAAAGAGCAAAATTACTTTATCAACGTAAATGAGCAAAAAAAACAGACTAAATGATCAGAGACAAACAATAGGACATTTGCAAGTGATAAAAGGTACTGCAGATGCTGGAGAATCCGAGATAACAAGGTGTGGGGCTGGATGAACACAGCAGGTCAAGCAGCATCATAGGATCAGGAAAACTTGACGTTTCGGGCCTAAACCCTTCATCAGAAATGGGGG
>JAHRHZ010000250.1:6858042-6870576 GCA_024137785.1 Ginglymostoma cirratum
TATCTCTATTATTGACATCTACTGACCTAGTTTCTATATCCGTTCGGTTTTGATGTTCCAGGGCAGTTGGATTAATACAAACTGAACCTGATCCTCCAGGGCTTTTCTTTCACAATGTCCGGTTCCAGAGAGTGAGTTCAATGCTAACAAGTGACCAGATCAATGCTTCAAGTGATATTTTCTTTGCTGTAACAGTATCTCAATAAAATGTTATTAGAATCATTACAACACAGAAGGAGGCCATTCAGGCCATCAGTTCCATCCCGGCTCTCTGCAAAAATCAGGTCAACCCCACTCCCTCACTGGATCCCTATAACCCTATTAATTTCTTTCCTACAAGTGTTCATCCAGTGACCCATTTGAAATCAATGAGTGTCTTTGCTTCTTCATACTCATGAGCAGCACGTTACAGCTCATCAGCACTTGTTGTAGAAATAGATGATACTCCTCACAGTCCTTTATCCATTACCTTTACCCTGTGTCCCTCAGTGCTTGTCAGATCAGATAGTTTCCATTTCTTTGGCTTCCTTACCTACACCTACAATTTACCACGTACAGCATGTGATTAGAAAATCAAGTAGAATGTTCCTTTTTAATTGCAAAGGAAATGTATTAGTAAATTCAGATGTTTTACTACAAGGTGTGGATGCATCGTAGAAACAGACCCTTCAGCCCATCATGTATGTGCCAGCGAACAAACATCAAACTACTTTAATCCCATTTACCTGTATTTGATCCATAGCTGACTGCGCCCTGGCATTTTAAGAACTCAATTTAAAATGCGTCTGCATTGTTGTGAGAGTACCTGCCTCCACCACCCTCTCAGGCAGCACCTTTCATATTTCTACTAAACAGAAAAGCTTTTTTCCTCAGATCTCCTCTAAACCATTTATTCCTCACTTTAAATTTATGCCGTCTGACCTTAGACATGTGTATCATGATGAAACGATTCTTATGAACAACCCTGTCTAAGCCTCTTATAATTTTCCCCCTCAGCCTCCTTTGTTCTAATGAAAACAAACCCAGCCTATCCAGCCTCTCCTCATAACTGAGACTCTCTATTCCAGGCAGCAGCCTGGTGAATCTCCTCTGCACCCTCTCCACTGCAATCGTATCCTTCCTACAGTGTAGTGACTAGATCTGCACACAGTGCTCCATCTGTGGCCTAACCAATGTTTTATAAAGCTACACCAAGGCTTCCTTGCTGCTATATTGTACGTCCAGGCTAATGAAGTCAATCTCCCCTTATACCTTCATCACCACCCTGTCTACCTGTGCTGACACCTTCAGAGAACTATGGGCTTATACACCAATGTTCCTTTGTTCTTCTGTACCCCCCAGGAATCTACCATTCATTGTGTGTATTCTTCCTTTATTAGATCCTCCAAAAATGCATCATCTTACACATCAGGATTAAAACGCATCTGCCATTGCCCTGCGAAATTTACCAGCTGATCAATATCAGACTGTAGCCTGAGACCACAAGGTGTAGAGCTGGATGAACACAGCAGGCCAAGCAGCATCAGAGGAGCAGGAAAGCTGATGTTTCGGATGTAGATCTACATCCGAAACATCAGCTTTCCTGCTCCTCTGATGCTGCTTGGCCTGCTGTGCTCATCCAGCTCTACAACTTGTTATCTCAGATTCTCCAGCATCTGCAGTTCCTACTATCTCTGTGGCCTGAGACCATTCACTTCACTAACAACAATATACCATCAATTGTCCTGTCATCTGTAAAACTTAATAATTATTACCTTCTACGTTGTTATCAAAGTCGTTAGTGTACAAAACAACCGCATGTGTCCCGGCAGCTGTCCCTATGGTACACTGTTGGTCACAGACTTCCATCCATAACAACAGCCCTCTTTGCCTCCTATTTGAAAGCCAGTTTTGGATCCATTTTGCCAACTAGCCTTGACCCCATTGTCTCTTACCTTCTGAGGCCACATCTTGCATTGTGTGTGGGTTGGTTATTTAAGAAAGGACATAATTTTTCAAGGAAGATTCACTCGACTGATTCTTGGGAGGAGAGGGATAGAACATAGAACTGTACAGTACAGGAGAGGGTCCTTCAGCCCAGTATGTGTGTGCCAAATATGACGCCAAAAGGAATTAATCTTTTCTGCCTGCCATTGGTCCATATCCCTCCATTCCTTGCATATCATGTGCTTATCTAAAAGTCTCTCAAATGCCCTTATCCTATCTGCCTCCATCACCATCCCTGGGAGTGTGTTCTTCTGTACCCTCTCCAAATTTCTTCTGTACCCTCTCCAAAGCCTGCACATCCTTCCTGTAATGCAGCGACCAGAATTGAAAGCAATACTCTAAGTGTGGCCTAACCAACGTCTTATGAAGCTGCAACATGACATCCTGACTCTTGTACTCAATTCCCTGACCAATTAAGGCAAGCATGCCATACGCCTTCTTTACCACCCTATCTACTTGTGAGGTTACTTTCAGGGACCTCCGGTCCTGAAATCCAAGATCCCTCTGTACATCAATGCTGTTCAGGGTCCTGCTATTAACTGTATACTTTTCCTTAACAATTGATCTCCTAAAGTGCAGCACCTCACTGTTACCTGGATTAAACTCCATCTGCCATTTCTCTGCCCATATCTGCAAATAGTCATGGACATCCAGCCTGAACAAAAGCCTTCCACTAATACTGTGTGTCTTTTGTTCTGAATCCATGTGGCCAAATCACCATGGATCCCATGCATGCTAGTCTTCTGGATGAGCCTACCATGAGGGACCTTGTTGAAAGCCTTACTAAAAATCCATGTAGACAGCATTCACTGCTCTCCCCCTATTGATCAGCTTTGTCAACACCTCAAAATTCAATTAACGAGTGTCTAGTGAGAAAAAGTTGGACAGCTGGGCCTGTATCCATTGGAGTTGAGAAGAATCTGAGCTGACCTGATTGAAACATATAAGATCATGAGGCGTCTTGATAGAGGCAATGCTGAGAGGATGTTTACTCAGTGGGGGAGAGGATCAAGAGGACACAGTTCAAATCTAAGGAGACTCCTATTTAAAACGAGGGAGAATTTATTTTTTGGGGAATGTGATTTTTTGGAATGCTCTATTTCAGAGAGTGGTGAAGGTGAGATCATTGAATATCTTTAAGACAGAAGTAAATAGATTGGTCAGTGATGATGGACTCAAAGGTTATCAGCAGGACATGGGAACATTGAGTTGTGGCCACAATCAGATTAACCATGAACATATTAATTAATGGAGCAGGGTTGATGGTCTAATTTTTATTGCTGTTTTTGAGATGTGGGCCTTGCTGGTAAGGCCAGCATTTATTGTCCGCCTTAATTGCTCATAAGAGCCAACCACATTGCTGAGGGTCTGGACTCACATGTAGGCTGGACCAGGTAAGGAAGACAGATGTCTTTGCTTAACTAGTGAAGCAGATAGGCTTTTCCCAACAATTCATCAGTAAAGTGATGGAAGGTGTCATCAACAGTGCTATCAAGCAGAACCTCCTCAGCAATAACCTGCTCAGTGACGCCCAGTTTGGGTTCCACCAGGGCCACTTGGCTCCTGACCTCATTACAGTCTTGGTTCAAACATGGACAAAAGAGCTGAATTCCAGAGGTGAGGTAAGAGTGACAGCCCTTGACCTGTCAATGCTATCTCGTATCCCTTCTTTGTCTTCCTGATTTCTCTCTTAAGAATGTCCCGACACCTTTATATTGATTAAAATGGGGATGTACTGATTGAAACTTACAGAATACTTTGAAACCTGTGTGAAGTGAATGCGGCGAGGATGTTTCCACTAGTCGGGGAGGGCACAGCCTCAGAATGAAGGGATAATGTTTTTGACCTGAGATGAGGAGGAATATTTCAGCCAGAGGGTGGTGAATCTGTGGATAGCATTGCTGCAAAGGGCTGTGGATGTCAAATCATTGAGTCTATTTAAGGCAGAGATAGATAGATTCTTGACTAGCAAGGGGATCAAGGGTTACAAGGAGAAGGGAGGAGAATGATGTCGGCTATGATTAAATGGTGGAGCAGACTTGATGGGCTGAATTATCCAGTACTGCTCTGATGTATTATGCTCTTACAGTCTTATGTATGTTTGGTGATCCGGTCGATCAATATTTCTGGTCACATTCAAACACACACTTGGTCAGAATAGAATATATTTTTCCAGGCTTCAATTAGCAATGGGAAAATGTGCCCTTTTGTTGAGAGAAATTCCTTCTTTGCTTTTTATTATTCTTTCAGGGACTGGGCATTGCTGGCTGGGTCAGCATTCATTGCCAGCCCCTAATTGTGCTTGAGAAAATGTATGTGAGCCACCTTTCTGAACCATTATAGTCTTTGTGCTGACCATATATCCACAATGCTGTTTGGAATGGTGTTCCAGGTCTTTGACTCAATGAATGATACAGCACAGTGATAGATTTCTAAGTTTGGCAGACAGTTTGAATTGCATACTGTGGGGGCAAATGAACCTGTTGATTCAAGGCACTTGTACATGTTTATAATGTATAGCACACTTCCATTATGTTGGGACTAACTCTAATTAGATCAGCGTCCCTTGATTGTTCTGTTGACAGATGCAGTCAGTCACAAAGCACATAACAGCATGTAAGACAACACTTTTCACTGTAATAAATCAAATCAAATGAAAGATAAATTCACAGCAGCAAATTTCAGGGTGATGAATGGCCTCCTATCCCTCAGCAACAAGTGTCTGGCAAATCTACAAAAAAACTGCACATTCTTCATTATCTGGCAATGTTCTGACAATTACACTTTGGATCTTGGGAACTTTCACTTCAGTCTGTTGTCATGATAACTATCCCCTTCCATCTCAAGATAACAAGCATGGGGCTGGATGAACACAACAGGTCAAGCTTCTTCCATCCTCTTCCATCTCAATCCAACTTGAGAGAGGTAATTGTAAAACCATTGGTTTTCGGCCAACTATCCTCCATGATGATGGTAATCATGTTAATCATAGAGCTTACAGAAACCGTACCAATAATTTGCATTTATTTCATACGTTAATATTGTAAAACATTCCAAAATATCTCACAGGAGCAAAATTTGAAGGGTAAAGTTGTACAGTTTATTTGAAAGGATGACAGCATTTATGTATTTGTGTGTGTCGTTTTGCGAATGTGTGTGTGTTGAACAAAGAAAATTACAGCACAGTAACAGGCCCTTCGGCCCTCCAAGCCTGCGCCGATCTGGATCCTCTATCTAAATCTGTCGCCTATTTTCCAAGGATCTGTATCCCTCTGCTCCCTGCCCATTCATGTATCTGTCTAGATACATCTTAAATGATGCTATGGATTAATTTCTGATGTTCCTTTTGATCAGGAAGCCCAGAACAAGGGGATCCCAGTGTAATGATACAGGGTAGGCTGCAGCTGGATACAATACACAATCTCACAACTCACAAATCAGATCGAATTTGTACTGACGAAGGATTCCCAGACTCAATACATTAACCCGGTTTCCGTCCCCACAGATGCTGCTAGATCTGCTGAGTTTCTCCAGAATTTTCTATTTTTGTTACAGATCGCCAGCATCCGCAGTTCTTTGTTTTATTCTGGGTCAGATGTGACTCTGACACATTAATTTTGTGCACTCTGAGGCAGTGAACAAGACGCAGAAGAAGGTCCACAAATTGTGAATAATGGTGGAACTGAGCTTAAAGAACAAGGATCAAAGAGCAGTACAACACAGGAACAAGCTCTTCAGACCACCAACTTTTCTGAAGAAGAGTTCAGACCCGAAACGTCAACTTTCCTGCTCCTCTGATGTTACCTGGCCTGCTGTGTTCATCCAGCTCCATACCTTGTTATCTCTGCACCAACATATGATGCCTTTCTAAACTAAAACCTTTTGTGTCCATGTGGTCTGTACTCCTCTATTCCCTGGTTATTCGTGGATCTGTCAAGTTACCTCTTAAGAATTGCTTTGTATCCACCTCCACCTCTTTCTCTGGCAGCACATTCCCGACACTTACCACTCTGTGTGTAAAAAACTTGCTTCACATCTCCTTTAAACTTTTCCCCTTTAACCTTAAACCTATGTCCCCTAGTAACTGACTTATCTACTCTGGGAAAAAAGGCACCAACTGTCCATTCTATCCACAGCTTTCATAATTTTGTAAACTTCTATCAGGTCGCCTCTCAATCTCTAAACTTCAAGTGAAAGCAAACCAAGTTTGTCCAATCTCTCCTCTTAGCTAATACCCTCCCTACCAGGCAACATCCTGGTAAACCATTTCTGTACCCTCTCTAAAGCCTCCACATTTTTCTGGCAGCGTGGTAACCAGAACTGTACACGATATTCCAAATATGGCCCAACTAAAGTTCTACACAGCTGCGACATGACTTGGCTGTTTTTATACTCTTACCTTGACCGACGAAGGCAAGTGTGCCATATGCTTTCTTGACCACCTTATCCACTTGTGCTTCCACTTTCAGGGAACTGTGGACCTGCCTAGATCCCTCTGTATGTCGGTGCTTCTAAGTGTTCTGCCATTTACTGTATTCTTCCTTCCTGCATTAGATCTCCCAAAATACATCAATTACATTTTCCAGATTAAACACCATCAGCCATTTCTCTGCCCAAGTCTCCAGCCTATCTATATCCTGCTGGATCCTCTGGCAAACTTCCTCACTGTCCACAGCTCCCCCAATCTTTGTGTCATCTGCAAACTTACTAATTAGACCACTTACATTCTTCTTAATATATACTATAAACAACAGGGGTCCCAGCACTAATTCGTGCAGAACATCGTTGGTCACAGATCTCCAGTCAGAAAAACACCCTTCCACTGCTACTCTCTGTCTTCTATGCCAAACCAATTCTGTATTCATCTTATTAGCTCCTGATGGATCCTTTGTGACTATTAGCCTGCCACAAGGGACCTTGTCACAGGTTTTGCTAACGTCTCCTGCCCTGCCCTCATCAATCATTTTTGTCACTTCCTCAATGAAGTTTGTGAATTAAAAAACACAAGGCAGCAACATTTACAACCAGAGACAAAAAAAAAGCTTGCATTCAAAAATAGCTTTCAAGACATTTGGATCGCTGAAAATGCTTTTCAGCCAATGAAGTCAGAGATAGTAAGAACTGTCAGTGCTGGAGCCAGAGGTAACACAGTGTGGAGCTGGAAGAACACAGCAGGCCAGGCAGCATCAGAGGAGCAGGAAAGTTGTTGTTTTGGGTCGGGAGCCTTCTTCAGAAAAGATGAAGAAGGTTCCTGACCAGAAATGTCAACTTTCACCCTCCTCTGATGCTGTCTGGCCTGCTCTGCTCCTTCAGCTCCTCACTGTTTTATCTCAGCCGATGAAGTGTTGCTGTTGGATGTATGAAACACAAGATCCACTTCGTGCACAACAACCTCAGTAGACAGCAATGTGATAATGATCACATAATTGGTCTTTTAGTGTTGATTGAGAGGCTAATATTGACCAGGAGCCAGGACAGAACATTTTTGCTTTTCTATGAAATAGTGCCAAGAATGTTAGATAACAAGGTGTAGAGCTGGATGAACACAGCAGGCCAAGCAGCATCATAGGAGCAGGAAAGCTTTTTGTCTGCCTTTGAAATCAGTCAGAGCCTCAGTTTAACATCCAATCCAAAAAGACACATATCTGGCAGAATTGCACTCACTCATTGCTGGAGGATCTTCTTTGAGTTTTGTCTCAAGGTCTGAAGTAAGGCCTCAAAGAACAGCCTCCTGATTCAGAAGCAAGGATGTGATTGACGAACTACGGCTTCAGTCAGAGGTGCTGAGTGGATGATTCTCCTCAGTCTTTTCCTGAGCTTCCCACTATTCCAGATATCAACCCATAGTCAATTTGATTCAATCCTCATTACATCAGGAAACGGTGAGTGCATTGCATACAGGAAGAGCATACGTTCAATACAGGAATCTCCGAGGCCAGATTTTCATCACTGCTTTCACAATCTAATACCTGCCTGCAAATGTCCATCCAAGATTTCAACATGGTGGAATGAGGCTTGTATCTCACACAAACACACACACACACACACACACACACCCTACACACACACACACACACGCATACATGCACACATGCACACATAGAGACACACACATGCACACACAGAGACACACACATAAACACAGACACACACACACACACACACAAATGCACACCCACACTGATTTGCACACTCACTTAAATATACACATATAAACACACCCAGAGTCACAGGCATACATCTGCACATTCATACACCAACACAGAATATCGGGAAGAAGAGATAACAAGCATGGGGCTGGATGAACATCTCCAGCATCTGCAGTACCTTTTATCTCTGATATCGGGAAGAATATCGGGAAAGTAGGACAAATCTGAAACAAGGAATAAAGAGGGATAAAAGGGGTCATGAAATATCTTTAGCAAACAGGGTTAAGGAAAATCCCAAAGCCTTTTATTCATACATAAGGAGCAAGAGGGTAACTAGAGTAAGGGTTGGCCCACTCAAGGACAAGGGAGGGAAGTTATGCGAGGAGTCAGAGAAAATGAGTGAGATTCTTAATGAGTACTTTACGTCGGTATTCACTGAGGAGGTGGACGTGATGGATATTGAGTTCAGGGATAGATGTTTGATTACTCTAGGTCACGTCGGCATAAGGAAGGGAGAAGTGTTGGGTATTCTGAAAGGCATTAGGGTGGACAAGTCTCCAGGTCCAGATGGGATCTATCCCAGGTTGCTGAGGGAAGTGAGAGATGAAATAGCTGGAGCCTTAACAGATATCTTTGCAGCATCCTTGAGCACGGGTGAGGTCCTGGAGGATTGGAGAATTGCTAATGTTGTCCCCTTGTTTAAGAAGGGTAGCAAGGATAATCCAGGTAATTATTGACCGGTGAGCCTGACGTCAGTGGTGGGGAAACTGCTGGAGAAGATACTGAGGGATAGGGTCTATTTACATTTGGAAGAAAATGGGCTTATTAGTGATAGACAGCATGGTTTTGTACAGGGAAGGTCATGTCTTACCAACTTGATAGAATTCTTTGAGGAAGTGAAAAAGTTGATAGATGAGGGAAGGGCTGTGGATGTCATATACATGGACTTCAGTAAGGCATTTGATCAGGTTCCCCATGGTACGCTGATGGAGAAAATGAAGTCACATGAGATCCAGGGTGTACTAACTAGATGGATAGAGAACTGGCTGGGCAACAGGAGGCAGAGAATTGTAGTGGAAGGGAGTTTCTCAAAATGGAGAACTGTGACCAGTGGTGTTCCACAGGGATCCATGTTGGGACCACTGTTGTTTGTGATATACATAAATGATCTGGATGAAGGTATAGATGGTCTGATTAGCAAGTTTGCAGATGACACTAAGATTGGTGGAGTAGCAGATAGTGAAGGGGACTATCGGACAATGCAGCAGAACATACGTAGGTTGGAGAGTTGGGCGGAGAAATGGCAGATGGAGTTCAATCCAGGCAAGTGCGAGGTGATGCATTTTGGAAGATCCAATTCAAGAGCAAACTATGTGGTAAATGGAAAAGGCCAGGGGAAAATTGACGTACAGAGAGATCTGGGTGTTCAGGTTGATTGTACCCTGAAGGTGGCAATGCAGGTGGATAGAGTGGTCAAGAAGGCATACGGCATGCTTTCATTCATCGAACGGGGTATTCAGTACAAGAGTTGGCAGGTCATGTTGCAGTTGTATAGGACTTTGGTTAGACCACATTTGGAATACTTCATACAGTTCTGGTTGCTACATTACCAAAAGAATGTGGATGCTTTGGAGAGGGTGCGGAGGAGGTTCACCAGGATGTTGCCTGGTATAGAGGGCGCTAGCTATGAAGAGAGGTTGAGTATATTAGGATTATTTACATTAGAAAGACAAAGGTTGAGGAGGGACCTGATTGAGGTCTACAAAATCATGAAAGGCATAGACAGGGTGGATAGCAGGAAGCTTTTTCTCAGAGTTGGGGACTCAATTACTAGGGGTCACGATTTCAAGGTGAGAGGGGAAAAGGTTAAGACCATAAGACATAGGGAGATATGCGTGGAAAGTTCTTTACTCAGAGGGTGGTGGTTGCCTGAAACACGTTGCCAGCGGAGATGGTAGAGGCAGGCACGATAGCATCATTTAAGATATATTTAGAAACATACATGAATGGGTAGGGAGCAGAGGGACACAGATCCTTGGAAAATGGGCAACAGGTTTAGATAGAGGAACTGGATCGGCATCGGCTTGGAGGGCCGAACGGCCTGTTCCTGCACCGTAATTTTCTTTGTTCTTACTTCTTTGAGGAATGATTGAGTTGGTTGGACCTGTATTCATTGGATTTTAGAACGAGACTCAGTCTTGAAACATATAAGACTCAGAGTACTTAACAGAGTTTCCCCTTGTGGGGAAGTGTGGGAACAGAGAGCATAATCTCAGAGCAAGGGGTTACAGTTTTCAAACAGAGATGAGGAGGAATTTCTTGTCTCAGAGGATTAGTGAATTTGTGTACTGCAGAGTGCTGTTGAGGCTGGGTCATTAAGTATTTTCATTGCTGAGGCAGGAAGGTTTTTAATCAGTTAGGTAATTGGTTAAAGGGAAAAGGCAGGAAAGTGGAGTTGGGAATGATCAGAATAGCCACGATTTCAGTGACAGACAGAGCAGAGTCGATGGGTTGAGTGGCCAACTTTACTTCTACATGTGATGGTCTGATAGTCTGAAGTGGAAAGAATGACTGTTTCAGCAATAAATAGCACTTTTGCTCACGGCTCTGTCATCTTGCGAAATGAGTTTCTTCTAATAATAGCTTATTAAACAGAAGAAATGGCAGCGCTGGGAGGTCAATGGATAATGGAGCATTTTCAATAATTGCTTTCAGTAATTGTTCTCCTGCCTAAGGTTACAGTAATATCCAGAGTGTGTAAAGGGATATGCGTCTTAAACTGGGTTGTCAGAATTAGCCAGCTTTCTGTTGGTGGCTGCAATAGACATAGGGGCTGATGTTTCATCCTGAGTCTGAGATCCTGGTCTCAGAATAATTTCTGAGATCTGAGCCATTGGGTCAATACTGTTCACACTTACCCCACTCCCCCAGCTGCTGCACATGCAGGCAGGAGAGAGGCAGGCTTTACCAGAGGAACACCTACTCAGCAAAAAGTTTCAATTTAAAAATTCTCAGTTTTCAGATTTTCCCCTTCATGTCAGGGGAGCACCCTTCAGGAGCAGGTTGGGGCCATTTGTAAGTCAGCTGCAGTGATGGCCTGGCCACTCCTTCTCCACATTCCTTTCCTTCCCCCCTCCCTGCAACCCCTCACGAGCCTTCCCTCATCTCTCTCCCTCCCCCTCACACCCCTTCCCTCATCTTCTCCCTCCCCCTCACACCCCTTCCCTCACTACTCCCATCCCCTCAGCCATCTGTTCCCCTCACCTCCCTCCTCCTGACCCCCATCCCCTTTATCTCCATTCCCCAAACCCCGTACCCTCTTTCCTCCTTACCCCTTACCCCTCCATTTCCCTTCAAACACCCATTCCTCTTACCCCCTTACCTCACGTTTATCCCCCTCACCCCCCCAATCCCCTTACCTGCCACTTCAGGCATCTGGGAGTACAAACCACCCCCAACCTTCCATCTCCCCCCACTCACAGCAGCCTCAAGTTTAATTGAAAATGTTGCTGATGATGCCATTGAGCTACGACTGGAACGTATTAGGCCCCCCCATTAGTTCAAAAAGGATGTCTCAACACATAGAAGGCAACGTCGCTGAAGGTCAGTGGAAAGTGGGAGATTTAATTTAGGACAATTATCCGGAGCATTGGAACCCAAACTTACTGAAATTTCGGCTTAACTTCTCAGAGGGCTTTGGACCAACAACTTCTGTCCTCTCAGAAAATCACATGCCTCATTGATCAAAAGGAAGAGAGTTGTGTAATAATCGGGACATTTCTCAGTAAACTATTGATGCATCTGTTCATTAAAATGATTGCAGAAGTTCATTACATTTCAATTATGATTGTTTACTTTATAAATGAATGAAATGTGTTAGTAAAAAGCCTCAAATTCCCACAGTAAAAAACGTCCATGTTTTTAGAACCCTGACCAATCAGTTTTAATTTTCACTTCATACACCCGACTTTTTACCTACATTAAACATTCTCTCAGTCATCATCAATGTGTGCTAAAGTAACAAAAAATATTTTCCCAATTTAAAACTCCACAAGTTTCCTTGTTAAGAATGAATCAGTTCCAAAGCCATATGTGAGAGGGGAACTTTCTTTCTCTCCTGTTCTGAAGAAGAGTCTTCTTGGACTTAAAATATTAACTGTTTCACTTTTCAAAGCATTTGCAAGACATGGTGAGTATCTTCCTGAAAAAGTTCCCACTAGGGATAATCAAGCAGGCATAAGGCATGCATCAGCGCCGCCTCGTGCTCCCACGAGGAGCTCGAACAGTTCATCCAATTCACCAACACTTTCCACCCCAACTTGAAGTTCACCTGGACCATCTCTAACACTTCTCTCTCCTTCCTGGACCTCTCTGTCTCCATCTCGGGCAACCACCTAGA
>JAHRHZ010000250.1:6875576-6890252 GCA_024137785.1 Ginglymostoma cirratum
TGAAGGGTTTAGGCCCGAAACGTCAAGTTTTCCTGCTCCTATGATGCTGCCTGACCTGCTGTGTTCATCCAGCCCCATGCTTGTTATCTCGGATTCTCCAGCATCTGCAGTACCTTTTATCTCAGTGCAGAGTTTCCTTTGGTTATCAAGATTTAGCCAGGCTGTGAATATTATGTGGGAGATTTCCTGCACTGGTCTTTTACATGAAAACATAAAAATGTTTTTTAAAAGAAACACTGATGAAAATAAAGATGTTCTGGAAATCTTTCCCATTCTGTTTATAATTTCACACATTGAAATCAGGGAATCAAATAGCCAGCATTTCTCAAAAGACCATTGGCTTTAGGGGCAGAATTAGGCTAATCAGCCAATTGAGTCTGCTACTCGATTGTGTAGCCATTCAATTGTGACTGATGTGTTTCTCAACACCATTCTCTTGCCTTCTCTTGTAACCCTTGATCCCCTAATCAAGGACTTATCTATCTCTGGCTTAAAGACACTCAATGACTTGGCCTCCACAGCTTACTGCAGCAATTCGTTCCACAGATTCACTGCTCTCTGGCTGAAAAAAATTCCTCCTTATTTAAGTTTGAAAGGGTCGTCCCTTCAATCTGAAGTCGTGTCCTTGGGTACCATTTTACCTATTTTACATTTTCTGCTATTTCATCCGTAATCTCATCCATTATTGTTGTATAGAGTCATATAACACAGAACAGACGCTTCGGCCGAACTTGTCCATGCTGACCACATTTGCTGAACTGAACTAGTCTCATTTGCCTGCGTTTGGCCCGTATCCCTCTTAGACCTTTCCTATCCATGTACCTGTCCAAATGTCTTTTAAATGTTGCCATTGTGCCTGCCTCTAACAGTTCCTCTGGGAGCTCATTCCACGCACGCACCACCCTTTGTGTGGAAAAAGCCCCTTGGGTCTCTTTTGAATCTTTCCCCTCTCACCTTAAACCTACACGTTCTGGTTCTGGACATCCCTACCCTGGGGAAAAGACCTTGGCTATTCACTCTATCCGTATGCCCCTCATGATTTCATAAACCCCGTAAGGTCACCCCTCAGCCTCCTATGCTGCAGGGAAAAAAGTCCCAGCCTCAACAACAAAAACAGAACTCTGAGGAAAGGTCACCGGACCCGAAACATTAATTCTGATTTTTTCTTCACAGATGCTGCCAGACCTGCTGAGCTTCCAGCAATTTCTGTTTTTGTTCTTGATTTACAGCATCTGTGGTTCTTTCAGTTTTTAGAAAATAGAACATAGAACGTAGAAGACTTTTATTTAGTTTTTAACTCCAAGTCCCAGCCTATCCAGCCTCTCCTGATAACTCAACCGTCCAATCTCAGTAGCAACCTTGTGAACCTTTTTTGCACCCTTTCCAGTTTAAACATATCCTCCTTATAGCTGGTGCCCTTACCAATGTCATATACAGCTGGAACACGATGTTCCACCTCCTGTACTAAAAGCTCTGACTGAAGTAAGTGTGCCAAATTCCTTCTTCAACACTCTGTATATCTGTTTCACCACTTTTAAAGAATTATGTACCTGCGTGCCTGTTCGACTATACTCCAAACACATTTCAAAGCATTACAAACCATTACAAACTATTACAAACCACTACAGACCATTAGAAAACATTGTGAACTATTGCAAGACATTACAAAGCCAAACTGGATGATGGTTAGGTTCTGGAAGCATTAGTTAATATTACAGAATGTTTTAAACATTGAAACAGATCACTTCTTCTTTATCCAGTCCTAACAGCTCAACTCTCAATTCCCTCCCCCTTCATGTGTCCATCCATCTTCCCCTTAAACGCACTAAAATAACATGTTTTGAAGAAGAGTCACTGGACCCTGAACGTTAAATCTGCCTTCTGTCCAGAGATGCTGCCAGACCTGATGAGTTTCTCCAGCAATTTCTGTGTTTGTTTCCTTAAGTGCATCTGTCCTACTTAACTTGATAGTGAGTTCCACTTCTCACAACTCACTGGGTAAAGAAGTCTCAGTTGAATTCTTTATTGGATTTATTAGTGAACAAAACTTCATTAAACTCACTCTTCGGAGGAATTTATAATTATACAGAAACAGATCATTGAATTCTTGAAGACAATATCCCACTTTATTATTGATTTCAACAATTACAGATTTCTGGGAATGACGGATTTAGTGAATGATGGCATAGTGATTGTTGATCCAAAGTTCTGAGGCATCAGACCAAACCCTGACAAAGGCTGCAGGATTTGAATTTAACTAATAAATGTGGAAGAGCAAACTAGTATCATGACACTCATTAGATTTTTGTTATTGATCAGCCGTGATGCAATGGAGTGGTACAGCAGGCTTGAGGAGCTTATTGGCATGCTCCTGTTCCTATTTCTTATCATCTTAAAAACACATCTGTTTCACTTTAGTAAAGGAAATCTGCTGTCCTTACATGGTCTGACCTGCATGTGACTCCAGGCCCACAGCAATGTGGGTGATACTTAACTGCCCTCTGAAATGGCCAAGTGAGAATTCAGATCAAAGAAATTGAGGGTGTGGCTAACAAATGATGGCCTTGTCAGTAACACCCATGTATTGCATTTGGGTGCTGGGTTTAAGAAAGAACAGGAGCTGAGAGAATTAGCAGCTGAGCTACTTAAATGTTCAATATTGAGCCATTGACTGGGGCGTGAGATAACCCCTGCTTGAAAGCATTGGACAAATAACTTGAATTTGTATAGCACCTTTCATGACTTGAAATTGTCCCACAGCGTGTTACGGCCAAAGAAGTCCATTTGAAGTATAATCACTGTTGAACTTCGTCAGTGAGCACCCAGCTAACTGTGCATAAAATAACAAAATGAAGACTAGGACAATATTTTGAGAGGTCTAACAAGAGTTTAATTTCTCTTCCTACAGTGGAGTTCAGAGAAATTCACTCAGGGCTGGTACTGGGAGTATTAGTGTAAATATTATGTTCAGGTTTTTGAAGTTAACTCTCTCCTAGCTTGCAGTGTCCATATTTTACTTACTTGTCAGAAAGATCTCATTTTGTATCTTCATTGTAGGTAAGATATTGCTCATATGTGGAACAGTCACTCTACCAGCTGTGCGTGAAGTCTAATGTGGGTAGTGAGTGGGGAGCATCATCTGCAGCAATCTCTGACCCACCCAATCTCCAGGACAGAGCTCAATGGGTTAAAGTTCTTCAATGGAGGCAGAAACCCAGTCACCAGGCCTTCAAGTTCCATTGAGGTCTTTAAGGCATTGACCTTCCTGATGTGGGCAGACATCCTGTCCTTGCGATGTGCCCAGCTTTACAAAGAACAAAGAAAATTACAGCGCAGGAACAGGCCCTTTGGCCCTCCAAGCCTGCACCAATCCAGATCCTATATCTAAACCTGTCGCCTATTTTCCAAGTATCTGTAACCCTCTGTTCCCTGCCCATTCATGTATCTGTCTAGCTACATCTTAAATGACGCTATCGTGCCCACCTCTACCACCTCCGCTGGCAACACGTTCCAGGCACCCACCACCCTCTGCGTAAAGAACTTTCCACGCATATCTCCCTTAAACTTTTCCCCTCTCAGCTCGAAATCATAACCCCTAGTAATTGAGTCCCCCACTCTGAGAAAAAGCTTCTTGCTGTCCACCCTGTCTATGCCTCTCATGATCTTGTAGACCTCAATCAGGTCCCCCCTCAACCTCCGTCTTTCTAATGTAAATAATCCTAATCTACTCAACCTCTCTTCATAGCTAGCGCCCTCTATACCAGGCAACATCCTGGTGAACCTCCTCGGCACCCTCTCCAAAGCATCCACATCCTTTTGGTAATGTGGCAACCAGAATTGTATGAAGTATTCCAAATGTGGTCTAACCAAAGTCCTATACAACTGCAACATGACCTGCCAACTCTTATACTTAATTGACAAGTCAGGGGCAAACAGCTATGTAGGGGTAAAATTGTATCAGAGATAAAAGGTACTGCAGATGATGGAGAAGCCGAGATAACAAGGTGTGGGGCTGGATGAACACAGCAGGTCAAGCAGCATCATAGGAGCAGGAAAACTTGACGTTTTGGGCCTAAACCCTTCATCAGAAATGGGGGAGGGGAAGAGGGTTCTGAAATAAATAGGGAAAGAGGGGGAGGCGGATAGAGGATGGATAGAGGAGAGGATAGGTGGAGAGAAGGCAGACAAGTCAAAGAGGCGGGGATGAAGCCAGTAAAGGTGAGTGTAGGTAGGGGGGTAGGGAGGAGATAGGTCAGTCCAGGGAGGACGGACAGGTCAAGGGGGCGGGATGATGTTAGTAGATAGGAGATGGGGGTGTGGTTGGAGGTGGGAGGAGGGGATAGGTGAGAGGAAAAACAGGTTAGGGATGTGGAGATGAGCTGGCCTGGTTTTGGGATGCGGTTGGGGGAGGGGAGATTTTGAAGCTTGTGAAATCCACATTGATGCCATTGGGCTGCAGGGTTCCCAGGCTGAATATGATTTGCTATTCCTGCAGCCTTCGGGTGGCATCATTGTGGCATTGCAGGAGGCCCAGGATGGACATGTCATCTGAGGAATGGGAGAGGGAGTTGAAATGGTTCGCGACTGGGAGGTGCAGTTGTTTGTTGTGAACTGAGCGCAGGTGTTCTGCAAAGCAGTCCCCAAGCCTCCGCTTGGTTTCCCCGATGTAGAGGAAGCCACAACGGGTACAGCGGATGCAGTATACCACATTGGCAGATGTGCAGGTGAACATCTGCCTGATGTGGAAAGTCTTCTTGGGGCCTGGGATTGGGGTGAGGGAGGAGGTGTGGGGCCAGGTGTAGCACTTCCTGCAGTTACAGGGAAAAGTGCCGGGTGTGGTGGGACTAGAGGGGTGTGTGGAGCGGACAAGGGAGTCGCAAAGGGAGTGGTCCCTCCGGAAGGCAGATTAGGGTGGGGAGGGAAAAATGTCTTTGGTGGTATGTAGGGGTACTGCCACCAGGTGCCATGGTGGCATTACACTCAGCCCTTGCCAGAGCAGAAATTGTTCCTCCGTAAGCAGGCAAGTGGGGCATGAGGAGGCTTGCAGAGCTAAGGGACACCCACCAGGTGGGATTGGGTGGGAGGGAGCACAGGTGGCTTCTTACAGTTTGCTTACTTCTTGTTATTATGTCCCATGGCCAGACTCAAATAGCCTTTGATTGAGGCAATCTGCGCTCCACGCGCACCCCGCCCCCCCGCACACTCCCCCATCCCCCCACACCACCTCCCAGAATTCTGCAGGCCGTACTAACCTCCAAAACTTATCCCCAAATCATTCACACTGATTCCCACCACCACTCCCGTGATCACCCCCGACACTCCCAACTCTTCCCTCTTTACCCATTCTCCCAATACCCAACCACATGTCCACTCTATCCATCCAGCAACCCACCACTCCATCTCCCTATCACCCCCCCACCACACTGCGTATCTATGTGTTGACCATTTCACTTACATTAGCACTCCACATTTACCATCAAGCAGCAAGTGTAATGAGAAGGTGTTTCCTCATGATTGTATAAAATTGTCACAGAGCACCTGAGGAATGTTGCACTCTGAATTTCTGGGAGGTGTTTTTCTTTCTGTAATAGTGTGCGAGAGGTTTGTGGGAGGGGACACTATTGTAGAATGATGGAATTGGTCAAATTCCCACCTGCGTTCAGAAGGCCCCAAAAGTAAAGCAGAGCAGAGTAGCCTCTGGGAAAAGTTTGTGTGCAATGACTGTCTGACAATGATTCACATTCCTCTGAAGACCCAGGCCTACCACTCTTACACTGACTGTTCCTATTCTCTCTCCTCCTCTTGCCTCTATGTTATTCCTTTCATGCCAAGTTCCAATACAAATGTCCATGATGCTTCTGTGAAGAGCCTGCTGTCAGTTTAGTCTGTTCAAAACTGCTACAGAAATATAGACTGTTCTTTCTATGTTGATGTTTGAGAGATTTTTAGGAGGGACACTGGTGTAAAATAATTTAATTGATCAAATTCTCTTTTCCTTTCCTTTCGTTCAGGATCTTTTCCAGTCGTTTGAAGTGGAGTGTTTGAGTTTGTTTCTGAGCCCTTTCTGGAAGGTGGATTCCTATAGGTTTTCACCATAATATGCAACATACATATTTGGGGCAGCATGGTGGCTCAGTGGCTCAGTGGCTAGCACTGCTACCTCACAGTGCTAGGGACTCAGGTGCAATTCCACCCTCAGGTGATTGTCTGTGTGGAGTTTGCACATTCTCCCTGTGTCTGTATGGGTTTCCTCTGGGTGCTCCAGTTTCCTCCCACAGTCCAAAGATGTGGAGGCAAGGTGGATTGGCCACGGGAAATGGCCTGTAGTGTTCAGGGATGTGTAGATTAGATGGGTTATAGGGGGATGGGTCTGGGTGGGATGCTCTGAGGGTCAGTGTGGACTAGTTGGGCCAAAGGGCCTGTTTCCACACTGTAGGGATTCTATGATTCTATATATTGCCAATAATATCTGCCTTAAAGTGAAGAATCAGACAAATACTGTTTTATGATGTAGAATTCCATAATTTTTATTTGTTCATGAGATGTGGGAATCTCTGGCTGGACCAGCATTTAATGCCCTTCCCTCACTCCAGTTAAGATTCAACGGCAGTGTTATAGTCATCAATAGATCAACTGTTTATTGAATTCAAGTTTCATCACCTGCCATATTGGGATTCAAACTCAGGTCCTTAGAACACTAGCGTGGGTTCTGGATTACCAGCCCAGTGACATTTTCACGATGGCACCATCTCACTCATTAGTGTTTTGACAATCAGATGCTGTAATTCCATCATTTCTTTATGAAAATCAAAGATACAACAGCTAATGTCTGTCTGTAAAAGTTAAAATATAACAGCCCAAACTCTTTTGGGAACTCAACCACAAGAATTACTTAGCACAATCAAATTTGAAAAAAACAATGTTGACAGTGCTGTGAACATAATCAACAGCTCACAATAATTTGTTTTGAAGCACACTTCACTGTTGTTAAAAAGGCAAATAAATTAGACACAGGGTCCCATAAGCAGCAATGAACAAATATCTGTTAAACTGCTTGTCAATGGTTATCACCAAGGGCGGTATTTAGATCAGGACACTGTGAGAACAATCCGCTCTGTTTTGAATACAGCGTCCAATTGAGCAGGCAGACAGAACCTCACATGAAAAATGGTAGCCGTGACGATGCAGTTCCCACTCAGTACGAGAGGGAAGGTTTGGTCTCAATCATGACCTGGTGGAGAAGGAGTAAATTAGCTCCCCTTTCAACATTCCTGGTTGGTTATTGCTCTTGTTAACATAAACTTACACTTCTCTCAAATAAAAAGGTAGTTAATCAGTTTCAACTCAGTCAGGAGCCAATGACAAAATTTTTGTGAGTGATGGAAAGAGCTGGTAACCCTAAAAAAAAATAAAGATGCAGCATCAGCCAAATAAACATGGAGGTATAGATTTCAAAAGGTATAGTATCCAGTGCAATATGAAATTGAAAGAAATGTGCAGTTTAAAGATCTGAACATGTCCTTAAGGTGCAAGGTTTTAATCTGAGACTTGTTTTGTTTCTTTAATGTTTTGTGCCTTCAGCATTAGCCAATACTTCAGATTCCCTTTCAGTTCCCTGTTTAATTTTTCTCTGTAAAACATTCTGTCACTGGACACTTTTCCTTCTTGTGAGGTGAAGAGAGAAAGAGAGAGAGATAGTTACTACTTTTAATACCCTAGGATGCATTCTGTCAACTCCAGGGGACTTATCAGTCTTTCACCTGATTAGTTTCCCTAGCATTTTTCACTAGTAATGATTAGTGCATTTGTTTCCTCTGCTTCTTTTGCCTCTTAACTATTTAATAATTTTTAGATGCTATTAGCATCTTCTGCTGTGAAAACTAATACTAAGCATTTATACAACTCCTTTGCCATTTCCTAGTTTTCCCTTGTTATTTCCCAGCCTCGCTCTTAAAAGCCATGTGTTCACTTTGGCCTCTCTCTTCCTTTTTGTATATTTAAAGAAGGTCTTGCTGTCTGTCTTGGCATTGCTTGCAAGGTTATCCTCGTAGTTCATTCTTTTCCTCTATTTTTGGTGAGGTTATTTTGTTTGCTTCAAGTTTATTCCCTGAAGCTTGATAACACAGAGTGGTCAGCTGATTCATGTTTTTTTTCCCGTAAATAACAACTTTGGCCCATACAAGACTCAGGTATTAAACTCACACAGTGAATTTTGAAAATCACTAGTCAATAGTTTATTTCTTTCTTGCAAGTGCAAAACTTCATGTAGAACCAGAAATCAGAACCCCCCCGAATTCAGAGGCAAACAAACTGCCACAGAGCATTAGTGGCTGGTGTGAACATTCAACTTAACTTAAACTGCCGTGCTGAAAGAGAAATCTGTCAGAAGGTATTGCTGAATAGATTGTTGTGTTTTATTATGTCTCCATAAATTACAAAGATACAGAAAACCATTTAACAATTTCTCTTTAATTAGTGAAGAGGGTACATATGATTGTGCATCATTGGTCATGATTGGCAACTTTATTTCAATTTATATTATGATTAAAATGAAACAGGTTTTGAGTTGTGCTTCATTAAACGAGAGTGCAAAGTTGTCTCTGTTACTGATGAAATCTTTAGCATTGGAATCAGGTTTTTAATAATAAAGTTATCATTTCTGAATTAATTTATTGTACATATAAAACATGGGTTACTGCCATTCTTAAAGGATTAATAGGAGAATTTTACCTGACTGTTTAAGCAACATTGTTAAGTTCACTAAATCACTAACATTTTTTATGTCATCTTTATACTTGATGAGGTTTCTACAGTGTGGGACATCTTATGTTTGTATTGTGTGTGTGTGTGTGTGTGTCTGTGTGTTATATTTGTATTGAATGGAAGATGAGAATTTTAGAAACTGCCTTCTCACAACCCTCAGAGGTTCAGATTGCTTCCAGATAACAATTTACTGTGAGATACCGTCACTACTGATTTTAACTGGTTGAGATGGTACATTTTAGAATTAGACTGAGCGGTAGTTGTTCAGTTTACTGCGTGATAATCAGAATCACTTTCAGGTTCTTGACTTTTTTGCTGCAGCTTCAAGTTTCTGTAGATTAATCCAATGCAAGTAGGGACATTATGGTGAGACTTTAAAAACTGAGCACGCATCATCAGAGCGCGAAGGTCAACTCAGCATCAGGATGTTCTATCCATGAATTTTACTTTTCTTTAAATAGCAGCAAGCTTCTGTGGGGCCAAGGGGCCCTGCCTTTCTCCTTCTAATTGTGAGACTTCCTTCAAACTTTGCTGTAGGACAGCAGTTCAGAGAGGAAAAAGGAAGGTCCTACATCGGTAATGCCCCTTTAGCTGAAGATTTACTGAAATGCTGCACAGGCAGGAGCAACGTTTTGGGGTTCAGAGTGGAGATCTTGTCGATAGCTTCTATAGTTGTAAATTGTACTGAATTAATTGAATGACAAATCTACATGTCTATCAGAAGAAAGGTTTGTTTGTACTGCCTGATATGAAAATAATTGACAGGCAGATTGAGGAGTAGTGATTGTAGTTGAACTGTGGGAGATAAAGTGGTAAAGTCACTGGATTAGCAATCTCCAGGCCAGGTTGGAGCTCTGGGGTCATGGGTTCAAATTCCAGTATGCTGCAGGTCTGTCACCTCAGCTCCAAGGATATCTCTGCAGGAGTTCCTCAGGAGAGTATCCTGGGCCCAACCATCTTCAGCTGCTTCATCAATAACCTTCCCTTCACCAAAGGTCAGTGGGGATGTTCACCGACATTTGCTCAATGTTCAGCAGCATTCATGACTCCTCAGACACTGAAGCGGTCCAAATTCAAATGCAACAAGGTCTGGACAGTATCCAAGCTTGGACTGACAATTAGCATAAACATCCGTACCACATCAATGCCAGGCAATGCCCATCACCAATAGAGACTGGACTTACCATATAAATACAGTGGCTAAAGAGGAGGTCAGAGGTTAAGAATCCTGCAGCATGTAATTCAACTCCTGAATTGCCAAAGCCTGTCAATCATCAAAAGACACAAGTCAGGAGCGTGATGGAATAGTCCCTACTTGATGGATGAATGCAGCTCCAACAACACTCAAGAAACTTGACGCCAGCCAGGATAAAGCAGCCTGCTTGATTGGCACCACATCCACAAGCATCCACTCCCTCCACCACTGACCCTCAGTAGTAGCACTGTGTACACTGCAGCAACTCACCAGATTCCACTGATAATCCTTTCCAAATTTGATCCCTAAATCTTAGAACAGCAAGGGCAGCAGATACATGGGAATACCACCACTTGCAAGTTCCCCTCCAAGCCAATCACCATCCTGACTTGGAAATATATCGCCATTCCTTCACTGTTGCTAGGTCATAATCCTGGAATTCCCTCCCTGAAGACATTGTGCGTCAACCTACACAACATGGACTGCAGCAGTCCAAGAAGGCAGCTCACCACTCTCTTCTCAAGGGTAGGTTGGAATGTGCAATAAATACTGGCCAGCCAGCAACATTCACATCTCATGAGTAAATGAATAAAAAGAAAGTTAACTAGTGGAACTTAAATTTGTTCAATAAAACTGCAGTGTAAAACTAGACTCAGTAATGGCAACCATGACAACGCGCCATGTTCACTTATGCCCGTTAAGGAAGTCTGCTGACATTTCCTGGTCTGGCCTACATGTGACTCCAGACACACAGTAATGAGGCTAACTCTTAACTGCCCTCTGGGTATGTAGGGATGGACAGTAAATGCTAGCCTAGCCAGCAACAACCATGGCCCATTGGAGAACTGTGGCATTGCAAAGTTTACAGTGTCCCAACACAACACTGATACAATTTACAAGCAATCAATGCATTACCTATGAAGGGTAGTCACATTATTATATAGACAGTGAATACAATCAACCTGAATCCTCTAACTATAAACTAAAAATTATTGTCCAATAATAATTGCAAAGCAATACTTTGCATTTTCTACTATTGTAAACACACACCAAATTGGTCACAAAATCATCGAAAAATAAATATTTTTCAAGAACAATGTTCAAAACAATGTTCACATTATTGATTATCCAAAATAAGCTCTTTCCAAAGTGTTTACAACCAATAATGTACAGAGATTGTTTTAAGGGAAACATTGTAAAGATGACAATCTGTTTGATTGATGATGGCTGAGGGATTAATAAACTCCCTGCTTTTCCTCAAAATAGTACAGTAGAATCTGAAACAGATGGAAGACCTGACTTAAACCGCACTTGACATTCTAGATGGTACTGGTTGTGAGATTGAAAGGTAATTGTCTCAGGAGCACTTGGTGAATTTCAGCAGTTCATCTTGTAGATAGTACACTCTACTGCCATTGTGTGTCAGTGATGGAAGGAGTGGTTGTTTGAGAATGTGGTGTCACTCAAGCGGCTGCTTTGTCCTGGATAGTATCAAGCTTCTTGAGTGTTGTTGGAGCTGCACACATCCAGACAAGTGGGGAGTATTCCAACGCACTCCAGAGTTGTGCCTTGTTGATGGTGGACAGGTTTTAAGGAGTCAGGAGGTGAGCTACTCACTACAGGATTCCTAGCCTCTGGTCTACTCTTGTAAACTCACTTCAGCCACATTGTAACATAGCATTATCCCTCTGGATTGCATTGAGTGTCAGCTCAGATTGTGTTGTCAGGTCTCTGGATTTGGGCTTGAACCTTTCGCTGCTTCCTTAGATTGACAAGTGTTACTACTAATCTCCAGTTGACTTCACATCAGATTGTTCCAGTATAGTATTTAGTGGGCATCTTTTGTTCACAGAGTCATAGCAACCTTGGTCTTTTTAAGTCAAATACATTCAGGTTGTTTTGATTGGTGTGATGTTTCCATTGACGTGACAATGAATTAAGTCGGTGTCCTGTGCACTTTGAGAAGAATCAATGGTCTGTGAATTCATCAGGGAATGAAGAAGCATTTGCAAGGAAATAGTCATCACTCTGACTTATTCCCTCCTTTTTTCAAAACCTTTATTGAAGACTTTATTAAAGTCTTTCTTTTGTTTCTTTCTCTTCCTTTCATCTCAAATGCTCTGAGATGTTCTCCTCTGTGTGCAGCACTATCACAAATTCAAATTGCAGTTGTTAATATGTCAGGAATAAACTGGAACCCCTTGATTCGTTTAAACATTTGGGCTCTTTGAAATACCATCAGCCACTGAGTTAAACAGATAATGAAGCGCCCACTGTCAGTGGTAGGTCTGTGCTGGACGTGCAGCTGTCTCTCAAGGTGATGATACTAGACTTGATCTGATACCTTTACTCTTTCCCAGTAAAAAAACAGTAAAACTTAAAAATAACATTAACTTTTCTGGCCCATCTTATATATCTGAAAATACAGCCTCAATACGAACAGTATGTTCACTTTCAAGTTTTAATATTTTTTACTGGTTTTTCCTTCTGGGTCCATAATTTATCCGTTTTGTGCATTTGTCCAAATAATTTTGAAAGTTAACATAAATGTGGCCACACTCTCAGGCAGTGCATTCCAAACCATAAATTGCCGTTTGAAGACATTTGTCCTCATCTCACTTCTAAATATATCATACCAATGCCCAGTTAGTTGTTGTGTAGAACATTATCTGAGCTATATCCTGAAAATGCTTTCAGTCTGGAAAAATGAACTCATTTGGGTAATCTTGAGTTAAGCCCTGAAAAGACTCAGCACAGTGGGAATAAATTACCCATTACACTCCAGAACAAAAGATCCTCATTTGACTTCAAGAAGAAATGGAAAGGTCCTGACATTTTAACAAAAAGTAAAGATGGAACTTCATTAATAATTAGTTTTTTTTTGCTGTGATGTTGACTCATTGATAAATATTTCAGGACCTATTGAATGCAGTAGAGAGCTGTTACAGACCTTTCCATTCATGGAGGCTGCAGAGTCACATTGAGTTATCCAAATACCTCATTAATGATACATACTTCTGTTGTAGCACAATATCATGCCTTGTTCTCAGGTTTCATTAATATTGTGGCCACTCAATGATTCTGAAAACCAATCTGCCCAGGTCAGTGACAATTGAGGTCAGTCACAGCTGATACACTGCCAGAAACTCCTTAGAATTTTAATACATATGAAATTAACCCTCAACCGTATTTTTTATTCTTGCTCTTAACACGTGATAGATCTTCTATTATTAATCTCGGTGCTCACACATTTACCATGTACAGTGTACAGTATAATAAGGTTGAATGATAAAGGAACATTACAGCAAAGAACAGCACAATACACTGTGTATTTGTATATCCATACTTATATCTGTGTACAATACAACTGAAAACAAGTTGCTGTCAGGTAAGACTGGTTTCCCCCATCACTCTCAGTGTATTAACACAGAGATAAGCCCAGTTAAAACTTGTTTGTCAAATCAAAACCTGTGTGTGCAATTTTCAAGCTGTGACCAGGAATCTTCACTGATGATGTCAAACTAATATGGCTGCATTGTGCAAACACTTGGTGCTCTCTAATCAACCTGCAGCATTGCAAAGTGATGACTCCTAGTGTTGAGTGTTGGTATTTATTTGTCTCAACTGATATCGTGCCTCTTGTTAGTGGGAGATATCTGTACCTCCCCAGTTCTGCAATTTTGCTGCTGGTATAACCAGAAACATTGTTGTAATATCAATGGAACAGAAAAGGGTCACCATCAAAGTTCAAGTTAAAGGATAAGAATTTATTGAAGGTATTGATAGAAACTAAAACCAAGTGACTTGGATGAGAATATAGAAGACATGGTTAACAAATTTGCAGACAACACCAAAACTGGTGGCGTAATAGATGATGAAGGTTTTCCAACATTACAAAGGGATCTTGATCAAATGCTTCAATGGGCTAAAAAATGGGAGATGGAGTTCAATTTGCATAAATATGAGGTACATTTTGATACAACAAACAGGGGCAGAACTTATACAGTTAATGGTAGGGCCTTGAGTAGTGTTGTAGAACAGAGGGAGCTAGGGGTTGAGGTACATAATTCTTTGAAGTTGCGTCACATCCCTGGGCAGGATGGTTAAAAAGGTGTTTAGCACGCTTGCCTTCATTGCTCAGTCCTTTAATTATAGGAGTACAAAGTTATGTTGAGGTTGTACAGGATATTGGTGAGGCCGCTTTTGGAATACTGTGCGCAGTTCTGGTTGCCAGTTACAGGAAGGACATTATTAAGCCAGAGAGCGTTCAGAAGAGATTTACCACGATGTTGCTGGGTATGGAAGGTTTGGGTTATAAAAAAAGGCTGGATATGGTTAGACTGTTTTCACCGCAGCCTAGAAGGATGAGAGGTGACCTTATAGAGGTTTATAAAATCATCAGGGGTATGGATAGGGTTAATGGTAGATTTCTTTTCCTTAGCATGGGGGATTTCAAGACTACGGGCCTATTTTTTAAGGTGAGAGGAGAGAGATTTAAAATGAGAGGCAAATGGTTTACACAGAGGGTGGTTCATAAGTGGAATGAACTTCCTGAGGAAGTGGTGGGTGTGACAGAGTTACACCGTTTAAGTTTAGTTTAGTTTGGGAATATATTTGGCATGGACTGGTTGGACCAAAGAGTCTGTTTCCATGCTAGATAACAAGCATGGGGCTGGATGAACACAGCAGGTCAAGCAGCCTCATAGGAGCAGGAAAGC
>JAHRHZ010000250.1:6892194-6919596 GCA_024137785.1 Ginglymostoma cirratum
TGAAGTTATATACAGTGGATGTCTTATGGTCTTATGGTCTTATGTCCAAAGAGACTTGGGGATCCAGGTGCATTGATCTTTAAAATGTCACAAACAGGTGCAGAAAATAATCAAAAAAGCTAATGGAATGCTGGCTCTTATATCTAGAGGCCTGGAGTACAATGATACAAAAGATATACTGCAGTTGTACAAAAACTTAGTTAGACGCCACATGGATTACTGTGAGCAGATTTTGGCACTACGCCTTAGAAAGGATAGATTGGCCTTGGAGGGAGTACAATATAAGTTTACAAGAATGATAGCAGGACTTCAGTGGTAAAGTTATGGGATCATACAAATTAGGCCTGTTTGCTTTCAAATTTAGACAGGTAAGGGATGATCTGATCAAAGTCTTCAAGATATTGACAGGAAAAGGCAGGCTAAAGATTGACTATTTCACAGGTTGGGGATTCTCGAACTTGGGGGATAGCCTGAGAATTCAGGCCAGAATCATTCAGGCAAGATGTTAGGAAGCACTCCGACACACAAAGGTAGTAGACGTTTGGAACTGTTTTCCACAGATGGCAGTGGATGCTGGTTTAGTTCTTAATTTTAACCCTGATAGATAAGTTTTTGTTAAGCAAAGATATTGAGAGGTTTGGGCCAAAGGCAGGTAGATGGAGCTAGGCCACAGATCAGCCATGATTTTATTGAAGCTCATGAGGTATGAGGGGCTGAATGGCCTCTTCCTGTTTGTATGTAACTGGTGGAGGCAATGGTCGGAACTGAGGTGTTAAATTAATGCTTTGCAATGTCTTTAAGAATGAGACAGATACTGCCCAGACCATAGTGACAGGAGAGGAAACACATTCACTGGAAGGGATTGAATTTATTAACAAGGAGGTATTGGATAGTCTGTTGATACTAAAGTTCTAGTTACAACCAGAAAAAACAGTATTGTGATGGAACAGGGAGGAGGAGCTACCTCAGGGAGCTGGCCCAGCACATGAAATTAATCAGATATCCCAGTGACCCTGTTGGGAGATATGGATCTCACAGGGAAACACTGACCGAAGACTAGGCCCAAACCTAAAAAACACAGCGGCTTCAAGCTGGTCTTCCCACAGACAGAACTTTCTGGAGGAGATAGAAACGTAGGTTCTTTTCAAGATGGTTGAAATATTAAATGATGCAGGCATTGTGAAATATTCTTAGGGATTATTCTTTATTGAGGAGTCAATATTGAAAACTAGAGTTGACATTCTCTTCAAATGCGGCTGATGTCAACCTATTTTTGAGGTTATTAAGATAATTCAGTCATGAAAGTAAGTATTTGGCCAATTTTATTGCAATAAAACTGTGTTGAGAGGAATGGCCAAGAATCTTGATAAATTAAGTGATAAAGTCAAAGATTTTCATCATCGAATAAAAAATGCATGACCTACTGAGCTGATATCCTTTGTTATCCTACATCATGATATCCTTTCTTTCAGATCATCACACTTGTCAAAATATTTAATAAAATAGATCTTTTTGGATGGATATATGATGCTATTTGAAGGTGATGAATGTTTCTGTTGGAGAATAAATAAATATTCATGATGCTCTGTCTCAATCCTGTGCTGAACCTGAACACCAGATTCCATTCTTTTTAATAGATAATGATTATGTAAGTGATTCGCCTGCAACATTGCAGCCTTTCTTGTGTTAAATTTTGCTGTCATCATAAAATACAGAGAAATACAAGCAAAAAGGAAATAACATCCACAAATATCAATATAGGTAGAAGGCAGAAACAGAGGATTAAAGGCTTAAGGTAAAGTCAGAGTGGATCCACGCATCCACTATGTTATCTGTAAACCAGGTGACATAATTGTACAGTGAATAATTCTTTCAAAACTTGATTGTGAGTTTTTCTGAAAGAAAAGCTGCTGCTGTTGCCAGTTGGGAGATATTTTGGTGGCCAGCTGCAGTTTCTTTGTTGGAATTCAGAACTAAGCAGCTTGGTTTGTTCACCCACCCACTGCGCACCTTGACAGCTCTGTTATGGGCCGACACGCTCCCTATAATCTGAACACTGAGGAGTTAATTACTGCTGTCAAAGCCTTCTCTGTGTAACAAGAAGCTTCCTAAATCCTATCACATTTTCTAAATGGCAGATCCCCACCTCCCTCCTCTGTCCTGCTATCACTTCCTGCTCCTCCGGAGAGCAGGCAGCATTATTCCCAGCTCATGTTAAACAAACGACAAACATTAATTCCTGCACAGATGTTGAGCTTGGGTTTCTAAATAGGGACCAATCACAAAACCCGTGTGAAGGTAATCTTCTGATGCATAATATCTGAAAATATGATTATCTAGTGAATCATGAAGCACAGCAAAGGCTGTCAGAATATAATAAATAGGAGCAGGTGTGGGCCTTACTTACAATCCATCAAGACTGTTGTACCATTCAGTACAATCTCACCCGCACGTCATCTCCAAATGTCTGTCTGCTCCCAATAACACTCCATTCCCCTTGAGGCCATTCGGTTCATTGGATTATTGAGTCAGAGAAAGATGATAGTCCATTGGAACATTTTGTCCCTTTGCAAGAGCAACATTCACACATCCCAGCTCCCACCCTTCTTCCCACCACATGCAAAGCTTTCCTCTTCGTACTGAATCTGTTTCCTACTCTTAGGTTGCACGTCTCAGATCATTCATCAACCTCCAGCAATTGAAACTGTCTTCCTTTGTGATAAGTATGACACAAACTACCGGAGAGTGCACCAACCCTGATTCCAGAGAAGCATAGAATTGTCAGGAGGCTGTTCAGCCCATCCTGTCTGTACTGGCTTTCTGAATGGCCATCACAAAGTAGTGTCATTCTCTTATCTTTCTCCCGTAGTGATCTGAACCAGGTTGGTCTCATTGCTTTCCTGCTCCTGTGATGCTGCTTGGCCTGCTGTGTTCATCCAGCTCCACACCTTGTTATCTTTTGACTGCGAGGTCATTGATTGGGGTTGTTAACCTGGGCCAATCAGAAAAGCCCTGGCTGACCAATATTAACAGGAGATTAGAATTTCCTCAGTTCAGGTGACTGACTCTGAGCTAGCTAGCCACAGCCAGTGTACTGTGCACAAGTAAAAAAAGGGTGACTAGGTGAGGGGAAACTGGTCTCTGTGCAGTTATTTCTGTGGTGATGGGGGGAAAAAAAAAACATGCCTGAAGAACATTCACTCGCAACAGTCATCTTGGAATTGGGGGTAAGCATTTCTGGCACCTTGCCTTTATCTGGGAGGCTTGACTTGTTTGATCCTGCCATCGAACACTGGGCTCAGTATATGGAAAGAATGTGATATTTGTTCCGGGCAAATGACACTGGGGCAGATGAAAAGCAACAAGTAATCCTTCTGAGATAACAGGTGTGGGGCTGGATGAACACAGCAGGCCAAGCAGCATCACAGGAGCAGGAAAGCTTGATGTTTCGGGCCGAGACCCTTCTTCAGAAATGGGGGAGGGGAAGAGGGTTCTGAAATAAATAGGGAGAGAGGGGGAGGCGGATAGAAGATTGATAGAGGAGAGGATAGGTGGAGAGGAGGCAGACAAGTCAAAGAGGTGGGGATGGAGCCAGTAAAGGTGAGTGTAGGTGGGGGGATAGGGAGGAAATAGGTCAGTCCATGGGAGGACGGACAGGTCAAGGGGGCAGGATGAGGTTAGTAGATAGGAGATGGGGGTGGGGCTTGAGGTGGGAGGAGGGGATAGGTGAGAGGAAGAACAGGTTAGGGAGGTGGGGACGAGCTGGGCTGGTTTTGGGATGCGGTTGGGGGAGGGGAAATCTTGAAGCTTGTGAAATCCACATTGATACCATTGGGCTGCAGGGTTCCCAGGCTGAATATGATTTGCTGTTCCTGCAGCCTTCGGGTGGCATCATTGTGGCATTGCAGGAGGCCCAGGCTGGACATATCGTCTGAGGAATGGGAGGGGAAGTTGAAATGGTTCGTGACTGGGAGGTGCAGTTGTTTGTTGCGAACTGAGCGCAGGTGTTCTGCAAAGTGGTCCCCAAGCCTCCGCTTGGTCTCCCCGATGTACAGGAGGCCACAACGGGTACAGCGGATGCAGTATACCACATTGGCAGATGTGCAGGTGAACATCTGCCTGATGTGGAAAGTCTTCTTGGGGCCTGGGATTGGGGTGAGGGAGGAGGTGTGGGGGCAGGTGTAGCACTTCCTGCGGTTGCAGGGAAAAGTGCTGGGTGTGGTGGGGCTGGAGGGGAGTGTGGAACGGACAAGGGAGTCACGGAGCGAGTGGTCCCTCCGGAAAGCAGACAAGGGTGGGGAGGGAAAAATGCCTTTGGTGGTGGGGTCTGATTGCAGATGGCGGAAGTGTCGGAGGATGATGCGTTGGATCCGGAGGTTGGTGGGTGGTACGTGAGGACGAGGGGGATTCTTTTTCAGTTATTATTGCGGGGACGGGGTGTGAGGGATGAGTTGCGGGAAATGCGGGAGACACGGTCGAGGGCGTTCTTGACCACTGTTGGGGGGATGTTGCGGTCCTTGAAGAATGAGGACATCTGAGATGTACGGGATTGGAATGTCTCATCCTGGGAGCCGATGCGGTGGAGGCGTAGGAATTGGGAATAGGGGATGGCATTTTTGCAGGAAGGTGGGTGGGAGGAGGTGTATTCCAGGTAGCTGTGCTGGCCTTGTCTTCAGAAAATGTGGCAAGTGGAGCATGGGAACTACAAGGCATCCCAATGGAATTGGACCCCCTCACCTGTCCGACTTAGCTTGGGGAACACCACTTGAGTGTAGGCAATCGCAGAGCCTCATGCAGGGCATATCCTGAGCAGAGGGACCCTAGGCCAATCCACAGCAGAACCCCTCAACGCCAATCCTCGGCCAAGTGGCTGAAACGTTCTTCAGGATCTGGGCTGGCCTCTGTGGGGATTTTAAACTTTGTGGGGAGTTTAATGGTAAACCGCTTCTCACAGCTGGATAAATACCCGATCCCTCACATCGAGGGCTTGGACACAACGTTGCTGGGGAGGGGAGGGGCTGTCCTTTATGAAGTTCGACCTGAACCACGCCTACCTGCAGTTGCAATCGGATGAGGAGTCCCAGAAGTACACTACAATTAGCGCCCATAAGGGTTAATATCAATATACAACACTGCCATTTGGGGAGTCGTCAGCCTGCACTCTTTTCCACTGGACAACGGAGAACATTTTACAAGGGCTACCCCGGTTGCCATTTACCTGCATATTGTGCTAATAACAGGGAAGACCAATAAACAGCTCTTGGAGAACTTGGACATCGTGCTTAAACATTTCTCCCAGGCGGGCGTACTCCTTAAAAGGGAAAAATGTGTGTTCCAAGCGCCCCAAGTAACTTACTAGGGTTACAGAGTTGACAAAACTGGCTTACACCCATTGGAGGATAAAGTGAGGGCGATCAAAGGAGCCCCAGATCCCACGTCTGTACCAGAGCTTGGGTCTTTCCTTGGGTTAGTGAGTTACTATGGAAATTCATACATAACCTGGCTTCCATCTTGATACCCTTACACCTGCTAAAGAAAAAAGGTTAGCCTTGGAAATGCAAAGCCAAAGAAGTGAAAAATCAGCTGTTGGCATCTGCGATCTTAGTCCAATGTGATCTGAAGCGAGGGGTTGTGCTGACATGCAATGACTCCCTGTACCGAATCAGGGAAGCGTTGGCTCACCAGTGGCTCAATGGAGAGGAACATCCAATAGCGCATGCTTCCTGAACTTTAGCTGATGCCGGATGCAAGTAGGTCCAGATAGAGAAGGAAGGATTGGGGGTCATCTTTGGCATGCGGAAGTTCTGACAGTACCTTTACAGACAGGAATCTGTCATCATAACAGATCACAAAACCTTGTTAGGGCTACTGAAGGGAGACAAGGCAGTGGTGCTCATTGCTTCTAGTCAAATTCAGTGTTGGGCCCTTATTCCCAGCACGTACAAGTACAAGCTACAACGCCATCCAGGAAGCCAAGTGGCTAATGCGGATACCCTGAACCACTGGTGGTACCTCCCCTGGAAGAGTCCATTTTTGTTTTGAACTTCCTGGACACCCTTCCAATTACTGTGGACAATATCCGACCGTGGGCACAAAAAGATCCTGTTGTAGTGAAACTGAAACAGCTGGTGGTAATGGGGGAAACAAAGGTTTCAATCTGGGTTGCAATGACCTTTCTGTGCCCAGCAAGACCAGATCACCATAAAGGATGGCATATTACTGTGGGGAGAAAGGATGGTTATGCCAAGTAAATGTTGCCGCCAGGTACTGACTGAACTCCACCAGGATCACCCAGGGGTTTCCAAGATGAAGATGCCAGCAGGAAGCTATATCTAGTGACCAGGGTTGGATGCTGACATAGTTGTGTTGGTGAGGCAGTGCTCAGAGTGCCAACAAGGACAAAAATTGCCACATGTTGTCTATGCGGGAACAGGATACTGATTTGTGGATGATCAGCCATGATCATAATGGTCGTGCTGGCCAATGGATAGTATAGAGCTGTCCTTATGTGCCGAATGTGGCAGGTTGGCAATCTCCGACCAGGCTGCAGTCCAGCTGCGCCCCTGAGTAAATTGCCCACTGTTCCTGTTTCTGGTTGAGCATTTGACTGATATCCCAAATTGTTGACCCCAACCAGGCCCTCCTGCCTGAGGCTGTGCAGGTGCCTGCTCTTGGGCAGGTCTCTGAATGCTGACAGCTTGGGCCCCATTTCTTCCTCAGCCAGCTGCAGAGCTGTTACAGTCAGGTGCTCACCAGATTGTGCTCCCACACTCTTTAAAGCTGATGGTCCCACTGAAGATCTGGGCTGGGGGACAGTGCAAGAAGCAGTCATGAGGAATCTGGACCCTCTTCCTCAGAAGTGGACGAGGGAATGTCCTGAGGGATGAGCCTCCTGACACTGGAGACTGTGCAGATGTCACTGAAAGAGAGAGAATAGGAATGCATTGGAAACAAGGGCTAGAAGGTATGGTAATGATAACAGTGGGGGTGTTGGGAGAACAGCACAGCCATGAACAATGTTTTTTTTTCTTGTTTGTTGGGACATGGAGGTTTTGGAATTTCCATAGGGGACCAATCCCAGTGCTTCCTGGTGAGGACCAGGATCCTCTGCTGACTGGAGAGAGGAGCTGTATGTCATCCTGTCTCTTTCTACCTGACTGTTGGCTGCTTTCTCATGGAATGAGAGGGATTAAATGAGATTATTATAGGAACTGGTTGGAGGGCACTGAGTGAGTGGGCAGATCAAGGGGCATGGAGGGTTAGTAGTGCCAAGGGTTGGAACGGGTAAGAGTGGGTGAGGATGTTGTGGGTAATAGTGAGAGTGGCAGAGCGTGAGGCTTGGTAGGAGACGGGTGCAGTTGTAGAATTAGAGTGAGTACAAGGTATTGGACAGAAGATGGCAGGTTGGCAATCTCCGACCAGGCTGGCGAGGTCTGGTGCTTTGTCTCCACTGCTAATCTCTGGGGAAGAGCATGGCCCTTCCTGAACCACCCTATTCACCAGGCCCGCCTGGCCCCTGCCAAAAACAACTGGGCGGCAATTTTCCTCTGTCTGCCCTGACCAGCGCGATTCACAGGAACCATGCAGAGCAGCTCTGGATTGATACTACTTACCGGGAAATGTGTTAAATATGGTGCCAGCAGTAGGAGTCCTGGCTGAGGCAAGAGCGAAGCTGCAACAAGTGGGACAACATCGAGAAGTGGTACATAGCTAATGAGGCACATTTTGGAAAATCGTGAGATAAATCCGTCAAAGAGAAAACCTCCATAAAACTCACCCAAACCGATACTTGGCCAATTTCTGGTAAAATTGAGCCACTTGTTTCTGTTTGCATGATCATCCAGTGCCTTCCTGAATGATTCAATTGCCCTCTGACTGCACCACACTATCAGGCAGCACATTTCCAGACCCTAACTCCCATTGACTTCACTTTTGCTGCAGATGTTGATGTCACATTGAGTGATCTGGTGCTTTAGTAAGGGAATGTTCTTTCAATTTCATTAATAATGGAAATAAGAATTTCTTCCATGTGTCATTTCTCCACCTCCTCTGTTTGGAAATGCAAATTTATCCATCCTACCATTTCTGATTAGGGTTGCTAAAATGATACATATGTTTTTGTCAAATATATTGCTTAAAATTGAAAAGAAAAATGATCTAATCCCCACCCTCTCTAGCATGAGGACATTTCTACATCTTCAGTTTTCTAATCTCCAGTATCTTCACAACTGAAATTCCTCATCCCTGGAACTACTCTGAAACCTCTTATGCATTCTCTTCATCTTATAGTGCAGAACTTTAAGTAGAATATTTCTGCATAGATTTACTGAAATATGTTTGCGGATAATAAGTGGGAACTTTGATCGTGTCTAGCTGTGAAACATTCATTTCATCTTCCCCAGTGTTACCAGTATTTTTTTTCAGTGAGTTCACTAGGCCTCAGGAAGTGCTTGCTTATGTTACTATGGTGTGGTAATGCTGGGCTCCAGGGTGCTGAATCACTGTCTCACACTGATGTTGTTTCTAAATCAGGGAACTGCTTTAGGAAGTGGGTAACGCATCAACAGTTGGGCAGATTATGTGCCCAGAGAACAACAAATACTCACATTGCACTTGTGTAGGATTACAATTTCAAGAGATAACAAGCATGGAGCTGGATGAACACAGCAGGTCAAGCAGCATCATAGGAGCAGGAAAACTTGACATTTAGGGCCTAAACCCTTCATCAGAAATGGCTTCATCAGAAATTACAATTTCATGAGTTCTTTTATGTGGCCACTGGGTCACATGAGCTATGAACTGGGAAGCCCTTGGTAAACGAGATTGAGCTTTTACAATGAAGCTGAGTGCAATCTGCCCTCATTGTGACAGTACTACACTGACCTCACCAGAAAATACTTTAACACGAGCAACTCAAAACACAGCTCAGCTTTGAACAACACGGGAACGTAAGACACTAAAACAGGAGAAGGCCATCAGCCCTCAAGCCTCATTCCCCACTCAGTATCATTACAGCTCTTCTTCTACTCAGCTCCATTTTCTAAAACCATCCCCATCTCTTGATAAACCCTCCGCCTTCTAAAAGGTCCTGAACAAGCAATTACACCACTGTTGTCACTTTCGAACAAATGAAAATGAACAAATGATAAAGTACAGCACAGGAACAGGCCTTTCGACCCTCCAAATATGTGCCGAAGTTTTGTCTCATTGTCCTCCCGCTTACCAAAAGCATGTTTTGTTTCAGAGTGGGTGCATGTTAATGATGTTGTGGATGGCTGAGCCTGCCTATCCTGAGAACTAAGAGCCCTCATTGGTCAGCTTACTCACTTCCAACACCATAGAAAGGCTGGGGTTATTCGACGGGCAAGTGAGAAGGCTGCTTTATCCACCAACATCAAGGGTCTCATCAGCAGTTCCTGCCTTAAATGTCCATTTCCAAAGGATAAAGTTATTTTCTTTACCCTCTCAGATAGCTATACCCTTGTGCACAGAATCCGAAAGAATTATCACCAAAATCAGAAGCAAAGTGGCAAAACCAACTGCATGCTGGTTCCCATTGATGTCATACCAAGTTATTTACTGATTGAAGAGTCAATTTGTAGTTACACTGGATTTTTCACAATGCTAATTATAAAGCTGGTCAGCAGTGTGTATCTATGGGTGAGCTATAATTACTTAATTCACCATTGAAGTTGCTTTATAATTGTTGTTTTATCTTATGTTTCAAAGGTTTAACTACTGACTTTACATCAGCAGGGAAGTTCCATGCATAAAATAGTTTAGCTGCTGTGCATGAGGTGCTCTGATTGTTAGTTATTTTATAAATAATAGAAATATGCAGATATGCATGGTTTATCCAGAGTGGTCTACCCAACTCAAACAGTTTTTAATAAGACAATATAATGCAGACAAATCTGCAGAAGCATCTCACGTAAATAATCTTTCTTTCAAGGTTGAGTTTAGACAGAATGGCATAATTTTGCTTTATGATATGGATTTAATGAAGCATTTTCCATTCATAATTGATGAATAAATATTTTTGCTGAAATGGTGGCTTTAGTGGTAGCATTAACACAGGTTAATATTCAGGGGAGATGGGGTCAAACCATACCAAGGCAGCTGGAGGAATTTAAATTCAGTTAATTAATAAAAATTCTGGAAATGGAAGTGCAACTCCAACAATACTCAAGATGCTTGACACCACTGAGGACAAAGCAACCAATTGATTTACACACCACCTGCTACCTTCAATATTCACTCCTGCCATCACTGACCCGAAGGAGCAGCAATTGAACCACCTACAAGATGCACTGCAGAAACTCACCAAGGCTCCTTAAGCAGCATCTTTCAAACCCACAACCATTTCCATCCAGGGGGACAAGGGCAGTAGATACATGGAACACCACCCTCTGCAATTTGCCCTCCAAGGCACATACCATCCTGATTTGGAAATATATCGCTGTTCCTTCAGTATTGCTGGGTCAAAATCCTGGAATTCCCCCCAAGACATTGTGGATCTATCTACAGCACATGGAATGCAGCAGGTCAAGAAGGCAGCTCACCACCACCTTCTCAAGGGCAGTGTGGGATGGGCTATAAATGGTGGCCAGCCAGCAATGCTCACATCCCATGATTGAACAAACACAAAGTTAGTTTAAGTAAAAGTGATCATAGACACCAAGTTCAGCATAACCCCGCAAGGTATTAAACTCGGGATTCATACCAGGCTCGTGTGCAAATTGGAATAGAACTGGTGTAGGAAATTCGCCAGCAGCTTCCCCACCACTGACGTCAGGCTCACCAGTCTATAATTACCTGGATTATCCTTGCTACCCTTCTTAAACAAGGGGACAACATTAGCAATTCTCCAATCCTCCGGGGCCTCACCCGTGCTCAAGGATGCCGCAAAGATATCTGCTAAGGCCCCCGTTATTTCCTCTCTTGCTTCCATCAGTTACCTGGGATAGATCCCATCTGGACCTGGGGACTTGTCCACCTTAATGCCTTTTAGAATACCCAACATTTCCCCCCTCCTTATGCTGACTTGACCGAGAGTAATCAAACATCTATCCCTAACCTCAACCTCCGTCATGTCCCTCTCCTCGGTGAATACCGACGCAAAGTACTCATTAAGAATCTCGCTCATTTTCTCTGACTCCTCGCATAACTTCTTTTCTTTGTCCTTGAGTGGACCAACACTTTCTCTAGTTTCATGACCCCTTTTTAGCCCTCTTAATTCCTCATTTCAGATTGGTCCTACTTTCCCGATGTTCTTCCAAAGCTTCATCTGTTTTCGGTTGCCTAGACCTTATGTCTATTTACATTTGGAAGAAAATGGACTTATTAGTGATAGACAGCATGGTTTTGTGCAGGGAAGGTGATAGAATCCTTTGAGGAAGTAACAAAGTTGATACATGAGGGATGGGCTGTAGATGTCATATACATGGACTTCAGTAAGGCGTTTGATCAGGTTCCCCATGGTAGGCTGATGGAGAAAGTGAAGTCGCATGGGGTCCAGGGTGTACCAGCTAGACAGATAGAGAACTGGCTGGGCAACAGGAGACAGAAAGTTGTAATGGAAGGGAGTTTCTCAAAATGGAGAACTGTGACCAGTGGTGTTCCACAGGGATCGGTGTTGGGACCACTGTTGTTTGTGATATACATAAATGATTTGGAGGAAGGTATAGGTGGTCTGATTAGCAAATTTGCATATGACACTAAGATTGGTGGAGTAGCAGATAGTGAAGGGGACTATCGGAGAATGCAGCAGAACATAGATAGATTGGAGAGTTGGGCGGACAAATAGCAGATGGAGTTCAATCCAGGCAAATGCGAGGTGATGCATTTTGGAAGATCCAATTCAAGAGCGAACTGTGCAGTAAATGGAAAAGCCCAGGTGAAAATTGAGAGGGCGTGGAGGACGCTCACCAGGATGTTGCCTGGTATGGACGGTGCTAGCTATGAAGAGAGGTTGAGTAGATCAGGATTATTTACATTAGAAAGACGGAGGTTGAGGGGGGACCTGATTGAGTTCTACAAAATCATGAGAGGTATTAACAGGGTGGATAGCAAGAAGCCTTTCCCAGAGTAGGGGACTCAATTACTAGGGGTCACGACTTCAAGGTGAGAGGGGAAAAGCTTAAGGGAGATATGCGTGGAAAGTTCTTTACGCAGAGGGTGGTGGGTGCCTGGAACGCGTTGCCAGTGGAGGTGGTAGAGGTGGGCACAGTAGCATCATTTAAGATGTATCTAGACAGATACATGAATGGGTAGGGAGCAGAGGGATACAAATCCTTGGAAAATAGGCGACAGGTTTAGATAGAGGATCTGGATCTGCACAGACTTGGAGTGCCGAAGGGCCTTTTCCTGTGCTGTAATGTTCTTTACTCTTTGTACATTTATCCCACATTCCAGCAAATGGCCCATAGCCTGAATGTTCTGATATTTCAATTGCTCATCCAAGTACTTTTTAAAGGATATGAGATTTCCCGCCTCAACCGCCCTCCCAGGCAGTGCATTCCAAATTCCCACCACCCTCTGGGTGAAACGTGTTATCCTCACATCCCCTCTAAACCTCCTGCCTTTCACCCGAAAAGTTTGCTCCATTGTTATTAACCCTTCAATGATAAAGAACAGCTGTTCACTATCCATCCTGATCATGTCCCTCATAATGTTAAACACCTATTACAATTCCCCTCTCAGCCTTTTCTGCTCCAAGTAAAACAACCCAAGCTTACCCAGCGTCTCTCCATCGCTCAGATGCTCCATCCCAGGCAACATCCTGGTTAATCTCCTCTGTACCTTCTCTAGTGCGTTCAAATCCTTCCGATAGTGTGGTGACCAGGACAGCACACAATACTCTTGCTGTAGCCTAACCATAGTCCTGCACAACTGCAACATAACCTTCCTGATCTTCTAATCTATGCCAGAACTCATAAAGACAAGTGAAAACCGAAAGAATTGCGGATGCTGTAAATCAGGAACAAAAACAAAGTTACTGGAAAAGCTCAGCAGGTCTGGCAGCATCTGTGAAGGAAAAAACAGTGATAATGTTCCAGTTCCAGTGACCCTTCCTCAGAACTCGAGTTAACTCTGCTTTTTTCTTCACAGATGCATCATTCTATCATTTTATGTGTCACTTCATCTACTATCACTTCATCTACCATATCATTTTATTTTCCATACTGCCAGACCTGCTGAGCCTTTCCAGCAACTTCGTTTTTAGCACACAGTACTACCGTTATTGCCTGACCAACGTTCTGTACAATTTAATCATTACCTCCTTGTTCATATACTGTATGCCACGACTGATGAAAGCAAGTGTCCCATCGGCCTTCTTAACTATCCTATTCACGTGGCCTGCCAACTTCAGAGAGATTCTTCAGAGAATAATTACCCCAAGATCCCTTTTACCTCTAAGCTACCCGGTGTTCCACCAATCGTTAAACACTCTCTTATCCTCTTTCTTCTTCCAAAATGTATCACCTTGCACTTATCAGTGTTGAATACTATTCGCCACAGGTCTGCCCATCTGACCAACTCCTCTATATTTTGCTGTAACCTACAATCATCTTCTTCACTATTAACCAATCTACCAACCTTGGTGTCATCTGCAAATTTGATTAACATTCCCCCCACATTTTCATCTGTACAACTCATATATATAACACACAGTAAGTGTCCCAGTACTGATCCCTGTGGTACACCGCTGGACACCAGCCTCCAGTCACTCAAAAAAGCCTTCTGCCACTGCCCTTTGGATCCTATTACGAAGCCAGTTTCTGATCCATCTCACCAAATTTCCCTGAATTCCCATGTGCTTTAACCTTCTCAATCAGTCTCCAATGTGAGAGGTTGTCAAAAGCTTTGCTGAAATCCATATAAACTATATCAACTGAACTTCTCTCATCCATATACTTGATCACAGTTTCAAAAAGTTCAGTTAGACTTATTAGGCATGACTTCCTTCTGACAAAGCCATGCTGACTATCCCTAATTAATCCATACATTTCCAAATGGGTACTAATTCACTCCTTCAGAATTGTCTCCAACAGTTTCCCTACCACCAACATGAGACTCACTGGTCTGTCATTTCCTGGTTCATCTCTACCACCCTTCTTAAAAAGTGGAACCACATTAGCCATCCTCCAGTCCTCTGGCATTTCCCCCATAGCCAGAGAGGAGTTAAAAAATTTGTGTTAGGCCCCTACAATTTCCTGCCTCGCCTCCCACAGCAGCTTGGGATGCAATTCATTCAGGCCAGGGGATTTGTCTGTTTTTAAGCCCAATGGAGCCTCCAGTTCCTCCCCATTTCCTATGTCAAAGTGTGAAAGTTCTCCTTTTCCAGAATGAAGACATAAGAGAAGTATTTCTTTAACACTTTTCCAATATCCTGCAGCCTTAGACACAGGTTGCCCCTTTGGTCCCTAATGGGCCCTGCTCTTTCCCTGCTTAACCTCTTCCTTTTAACGTACTTATAAAATATCTTAGGAAAAAGACACCGATTCTACACTAGTCCCACTTTCCCCCACTAGGTCCATGTTATGACATTTCAAGTGCTCATCCAAGTACTTTTTAAAGCTTGAGGTTTCCCACATCAACTACCCTCCCAGGCACTGCATTCCAGACCATCTCCACCCTCTGGATGAAAAATTCTCTCTGAACCTCCCTTGACCTTAAAGATGTTCCCCCTTCTTCCATATAATTTTTATACATCACAAACAATAAAGGACCCAGCACTAATCCCTGTGATATGCCACTACACACTGGCTTCCAGTCACACAAACAGCCTTCTACCACCACCTTCTGTCTCCTCTCACTGAGCCGATTTTGGATTCAGCTTGACAACTTACCCTGGATCCCATGTGCTTTTACCTTCTTCATCAGTTTCCCATGTGGGACCTTGTCAAAGTTCTTGCTGAAATCCATATAAACTATGTCAAATGCACTACCATCATCTACACACCTGATCAGCTCCTCAAAAATTTCAATCAGTTTTGTTATGCATGACCTCCCTTTGACAAAACCATGCTGACTTCCCCTGATCAAACTTTGCCTCTCTAAATGGAAATTAACAATCTCCTTCAGAATTTTCTCCAACAGTTTCCCTACCACTGACTGACATGACATTCATTGCCTGTTATTCCCCGATAAATTCCTACTCCCATTTTTGAAAAGTGGAACGTCAGTCGACCTCTAGCCCTCTGCCACCTCCTTGTGGCCGGAGAGGAATTAAAACTTTTGTTCAGAAGTCCTGCAATTTCCTCCTTCATCTCTCATAGCACTTGGGATTCGACTCACCTGGACCTGAGGATCTAAGATTAAATAAAGCTATTGGTGAAATGAATAATAAAAGGTAAAAGCTCCATATTTGAATGCATGTAGCATTTGGAAGAAAACAAATGAATTCACAGTGCAAATAGATAGGTATGATCTGATTGTTATCACAGATACATGGCTGCAGGTTTATAGGGATTGACACTTATATATTGAAATATACAGGACATTTCAGAAGGACAATCAGTTAGGAAAAGATGTAGATGTGGCTGTCTTAATTAATGATGATATGAACTCAAGAAAGGCTGTGTAGGCCAAGTCACTGAATGTATTTAAGACAGAGATAGATGGGTTCTTAATTAGTAAAGGGATCAAAGCTACCTGGAGAAGGCAGGAGAATGGGATTGATCTGCATATCAGCTATGTTTGAGTGGCAGAGCAGACTCGATGGGCCAAATGGTCTAATTTTGCTTGTATATGTTATGGTCAAAGAGAGATGACTGAACTAAGCTCAGGAAATTCGGAAATGGAAAGATTTTGATAGTGATGAGAAATGGTAAAGGCAAAAAGTCTGATGTACAGATGCTGAACAGTGATCACATGGTACAGTGAGGTATAAAGAGAGAAATAAAGGGAAATTATCAGAAATGTACAGTGGTAATGTTGGTGAATTTCAGTCTATACATAGACAACAAAATCAGATGGACAAAAGTAGTCTTGACGATGAATTTATAGAATATTTTTGGGATAATTTTGTAGAGTAGCGTGTTTTGAACCTGATGAGAGAGCAGACTGTATTAGATCTGGTATTACACAACAGTATGGGATTAATTCGTGATAAGGTACCACTGTTAGAACAGGATAAGTTCACTGTAATCGGGCAGAGTCGACACCATGTTGTTAAAGGGAAATCATGTTGAATGAATTCTTTAGAGTTCTTTGGAGAAATGAATAAAGGAGCGCTGGCGGATGTACTGAAGTTGGTTGATAAAGTTCCACCGCAGGGAGGGAGTTGCATAAAAATAACATCCATAAACTTATAAACCACACACTCAATGGCTTTGTTTTAGAGGCAAGAGTTTAACTTTCACTATGGCAGTTGCAGAAATTGGAATTCAGTAAATATCTGGAAATAATAAGCTAGCCTAGTGGCAACCAAGTCCTTATAATTATCATTCTGGTAAAAACATGTCGGGTTCGTTAATATCCTATAGGGAAGGAAACTGTTGTCCTTACCTGGTCTGAGCCTGTATGTGACGCCAGACCCACAGTAACTCTTAGCTCTCTGCTGGGCAATTAGCAATGGTTAATAAATTCTGGCACAGCCAGTGATGTCCAAAGTTTGTTAATAAATTTAAAATTATCAAAGTTTATTGCAGTAAATAATGGTAACATGTTCTCAGGGATAACAAATGAGCTGGTTAAGAGGAAAGGGAAAGTTTCCATAAACAAGCCATTTTCTGACTGGCAAGCAATAATGAGTGGTGTGTCATATAGATCAATGCTGGGGCCACAGCTGTTTTTAATTTTTATAAGTGACCTGGACGAAGGGACTGAAGCTATGGTTACTAAATTTATAGATGGCACAAAGGTAGGCTAACGAATGAAGAGGCCATAAGGAGACAACAAAGTCATACAGATAGGTTAACTGAATTTTCAAAGATCTGTCAAATGGGTCCAATGTAGAATTGTCCGTTTTGGCAAAAGAATTAAACAGAAGCATATTATCAAAATGGTAAGAGATTGCAAAGCCTGAGACACAGAGGGAACTTTGTATTTTGGGTCATGAATCACCAAGTGTTAATATGCAGGGCAGCAAGTAACGAGGAAAGCTAACAGAATATTATCATTTATCACAAGGAGAGCTGAATACAAAAGTAGGGAGATTATGCTTCAATTAAACAGGACAACAGAGAGATTGCATCTGGAGTATTGTGTACAGTGTGGGTCCTTATTTGAGGAATGATATCTTATCAAAACAGCTTCTAAACTGCCAACATTTTTTTTTCAGATGAGGATTAACTGCAAAGATGTTTCAGCTGCCACCCTCTATGATGTTCTTCATGACACGCATTACAGGAAGAAATGGGACACGAATATGATTGAGACATATGACATTGGTCGGCTGACAGTCAATGCAGATGTGGGCTATTACTCCTGTAAGTGACACCCCGGTCAGTAACAACCCTGTAAGTAACACTCCCGTAAATAACACTGAACACCCTTTTAAGAGCATACAGCCAGAAGATACAGGAGCAAAAGTAGGCCATTCAGCCCATTGAATCTGCTCCACCATTCATTTAGATCATGGCTGATCTGATAATCCTGAAATCCCACTTTCCTGCCTATTTCCCACAACCCTCACTTCCCTTACTGATTAAAAAATGGTCTGTCTCAGCCTTGAATAAGGACCCAGCCTCAGTTATGCACTGCAGTAAGGATTTCTGCAGATTCTGTACCCTTTGAGAAAAGAAATTCCTCACCATCTCTGTCTTAAATGTGTGACCCTTTACTCTGAGATTATTCTCTCTGTTCCCAGACTCCCCCACAAAGAGAATCAACATTTCAGCATCTACCATGTCGAGTCCCCTAAGCATCTTACTAATTAAACTCATGAAGTACTGCATAGGTCCTGGCTGTGTGTCCAGACTGAGCCAGAGATTAATTCAGGATCCGTATATATGTATATATAATTCACCAAATAAATTGTTCATAGACACAGGAGGCTATCACATGTTAATGGAGGGAGAGGGGTTCACAGAGGATCAGGAAGCAGTTAGTAAACCAATAATAACCAACAGTAAATAAAGAATTGTTTCAGCTGATGACTTCTTCATGACAAATAATGAAAGAGAAAGCAGGAAATCCAACCACTCTACAGCCTCATCAAACCCTCTGCTATTCAACTAGCAGTGGGCAGAGAGGTGAGGATTCAGGGGCCACACCATGTGCCTGTGCACTGCTGGAAGGTGGTGGGAGCATGTTCGGAGCACCCTATTGAGGCAGCTCAAGCCCATGAGAAGGATCCAAAGCAGCAAGAACTCCCCACATGGGAAGACTCCTATCATAAGAGGGATTGGTGGGAAAGGGATTAGCCTTTGGTCCTAAAAACTAATCCCTCTTCCACCCCTCGCCTGCATTTAAATCAAGGGAAAATAGGATGCTGGAAACCTGAAACAAATGCAGAGAACGCTGGAGAAACTCAGCAGGTCTATCAGCATCTGTGGAGAGAGAGAAAGAAATTAACTTCTCGAGTCCGGTATGACTCTTCAGGGATTGAAGAATTTTTTTTTACTTTTGACAGAGGTAGAGGAGGTACAAAAGTGAAAATTGTGTACAAGCCCAGTGCAAAAGACAAAGGAGTTGCTAATATGATGAAAGAGGAAAAAAAATGTAAAGTGGATACAAAATAAGCTGCAAAAGGAAGTGAATGGGCCCACTCTTGTAAGAGCAAAGTAAACAGAACGTAAACAAGACAACACTGTGAGTGTAATGGGGTAGAAGAGAATGGAAGGGAAACGGAGAACAAGCAACGTCACCTTTCAGTTTCTGAAGTTGTGGAGCTCAATATTGAGACCTCTAAGCTGAAAAGTGTCAAAACAAATCATGAGGTGTTGTTCCTCGAACTTTAATTGTGTTTTGTTGGAACGTTCGCAGCAGGCTCAAGACAGAAATGTTAACATTACAGCAAGGGGGTTTATTGAATGATCAGCAACTGGGAGGTCAAAGTTGTTCCATAAAATGACCACCCAGTCTGCAATTGATCTCAGTAATGTAAAGGAGACCACACAGTGAGCAATGAATGCAGTAGACTAGATTGAGTGAAGCACAGGTAAACCGTTGCTTCACTTGGAAGGTGTGTATGGGTCTTTGGATAGTGAGGAGGGAGGAGGTGAATGGGCAAATGTTATACCTTCTTCACTTGCATTGAAAGATGACATGAGGGATTGAGGAAGAGTGAGGAATGATGGAGGATTGGACTAGAGTGTCACAGAGGGAATGGTCTCTGTGGAAGGCTGACAGTGGAGTGGATGGCAAAGTGTCTTTGTTCTTGGTATCATGCTGGATGTGACAGAAATGGTGAAGGATGATCCATTGAGTTTAGATTTAGTGCTGTGGAATGTGAGGACAAGGGAAACATTGTAGTTGTTGTGGGAAGGAGGGGAGGGATGACAGCAGAAGTGTGGGAGATGTGTCGGACATAGCTGACGGCACTGTCAACCACAATGAAGGAAGGAGTCGTCAGTTGAGAACAAAGATTGTCATGTCAGAGACAGCCCAATGAAGTGTGATATCTTCAAAGCAGATGCTCAGTAGCAGCAGTGTGTACTATCTACAAGATGCACTGCAGAAATTCACAAAAGACCCTCAAACAGCACCTTCCAAACCCACAACCACTTCCATCTCAAAAGACAAGGGCAGCAGATACCTAAGAACACCATGACCTTCATGTTCCCCTCCAAGCCACTCACTATCCTGACTTGGAGACATATTGCTGTTCCTTCAGTGTTGTTGGGTCAAAATACTGGAATTCCCTTTCTAATGGTATTGTGGGACAACCCACAGCAGTTGGATTACAGTGGTTCAAAAAGGCAGCTCACCCCCACCTTCTCAAAACATTGAATGGTGGGACAGACTTGAAGGGCTGAACCACCTACTTCTGTTCCTATGTTCCTGACTACAGATGGGCAATTATTGCTGGCCTATCCAGCAACACTCACATCCATGAATGAATAAGAAACAAAATTTAAGTATTGCTTCCTATTCCTGGTAGGTAGCATACAGCTGGCTAACTATGAATGGTGATGTAATGGGTACATCAGAAAGTTAATTTGTATGATGCAAAGCTCACAACAAAGATATTTTGAGCATTGGTCAAAAAAAAACTCTGACACTCAACAGGACAATACACAAAAATGCTAAACTAAGGGGACATCAATCTTCATACTGGATGAGAAGAGGGTGCTGATTGGTTGGCAAATGGACTTTGAATGGAAAATGCATTAATTTGATAAAAGTCTGGAATGTGCTACCTGGGAGCATGGGGCAGGCAGGTTCATAGAATCCCTACAGTGTGGAAACAGGCCCTTCGGCCCAACAAGTCCACACCGACCCTCAGAGCATCCCAACCCTACCTATCCCCCTATAAGCCACCTAATCTACACCTCCCTGAACACTACGGGCAATTTAGCATGGCCAATCCACCTAGCCTGCACATATTTGGACTGTGGGAGGAAACCCACACAGACAAGGGGAGAACATGCAAACTCCACACAGACAGCTGCCCAAGGGTAGAATTGAACCGGGCCCCTGGCGCTATGAGGCAGCAGTGTTAACCACTGAGCCACATGCCACCCTGTTCATGTGAGTGGTTTGGGACTGGAATGCAGTGTGGTAGAGGCAAGTTCACTCAAAGATTTCATGGGATAATTGTATTATTTTCTTTTGGGAAAATGCAAGGCCACAGGGTAGCTCCTTAAGATGCTGTTGTTATCTTACTGATAATGTTTTTATTTTATTCTGTGTTTATTTCTGTTAGGGAAATGTCCAAGTCCACTGAAGAACAGAGACTTTGTTACTTTGCGTTCCTGGCTGCCTCTTGGCAATGACTACATGATTATCAACTACTCTGTGAAGCACCCAGTGAGTATTACTCCCTCGGGAGCGCCTCCTGTCCAGTGGGAAGCATGGTTTGATTCTTGCTTTTGAACGCACCTTGTATATAATGTCACAGAATACAAAATTCAGGGTTCAAATGGAGGTCTTCCACAAGGCAAAGATTTTATTGTTGCTGATAGTTTAGTGGAAGAGAGGAAGCCGCGTATTCTGAGACTGTACAGTTACTGGCCCAGGCTGTGGCTGAATTTCAAATGACTGCTCCTTCAGACCACAATCTGAGGTTGACTTTCAGACCAACGAGAGGCATCCTGGTGGGTTCAGGAAAACACGGAGTCTGATTTTTTCCTGTAAACCTGAGGGAAGATGAACATTATAGCAATAAGTATTGAATAGAAGCAATATGATAGCAGGAAGCAGTGGTCTCTTTGTAATAACATTGGGTGATGGGCTCAAAACCCACCACAGTGGATGGTGGAAACAGTAGAAGTAAGAGTAACCAAGTACAGTCCTCGTGCAGACAAAGCGCCATCTTTAAACAAAGGATAGCGCCTATCGTGTTGTGGGGCACTGTCACTGTTATAAAAGGAATAAACCTCAAAAGGATCGAGCAACTCAACACTGGGCAGCCATGAAGCAGCAGCCTAATCATACTCTAACACAATCTGCAAGCTCACAGCCCAGCATATCCCCCACTCAACCATTACCATCAAGCCAGGAGATCAACCCTGGTTCAATGGAGAGTGCAGGAGGGCAAGCCAGGAGCAGCACCAGGCATACATGAAAAAATTGAGGTGTCAACCTGGTGAAGCCACCAAACAGGACCCTACTTGCCAAACGGCATATGCAGCAGTGACAGTCACTCAGTGATCTCACATCCAACACATCAGATCGAAGCTCTGCAGTCCTATTATATCCAGTCATGAATAGTGATGGACAATCAAACAACTTGCTGGAGGAGGAGGCTCCACAAATCCAGGCTGGATTTTGAGATTTATCGACTCTGAACAGTCTATTCTTCCAGGGACGAACATTCCTAGAGATTTGCAAATGATTGAATGAATTATGGACGGTAAAATATTAGGACTAAACCCACACACTGAAGCAATTGTCCTCAGGAAACTGCTGCTGCACAGAAAGATCTATTCTCAATTCTAGATTGTTAACTGATATCACTGTCTCCACCTTTATTTCCAGAAATACCCTCCAAAGAAGGACATCGTGCGAGCTGTCTCACTCCAAACTGGCTACTTCATCAAATCGAATGGAGCTAACAGCTGTACTCTGTACTATCTAACCCAAGTGGACCCAAGAGGTGAGTGCAAGAACAGAGTACTCAAATCCTCCACCACAAATTGATTTTGAAATTTGCCCTTCCAGTGGTTTAGTGAATAGATCTTGCACTATGCGTTGAGAACATGAGGAGGCCAATCAGCTGTATCAGCCCAGCCTAGCATTCAATACAATCATGACTGATTGGCATCTCAATTTTCAAACATTTTCAATATCCGAACGTATCTACAGACTGGTGAGTCTCACATCGGAAGCTTTTAGAAGAAATTATTAGGGATAGAATTTACGCACATTTGGAAAAGCATGGCTTTGTGCAGGGCAAGTCATGTCTTACTGAGTTCTGAGGAAGGGTCACTGGACCCGAAACGTTAAATCTGATTTCTTTTTTTCACAGATGCTGCCAGACCTGCTGAGCTTTTCCAGCAACTTCTGTTTTTGTTCACGTCTTACTAACTTGCTTGAATTTTTTGAGGTAGCGAGGAATGTGATCGATGGGGGTAGAGCAGTGGATGTTGTTAACATGGACTTTTAGTAAGGCTTTCAACAAAGTCCCTCGTGGTAGGTTCATCCAGAAGATTAAGATGCATGGGATCCACAGTGACTTGGCCGCATGGATTCAGAATTGGCTTGCCCATAGAAGACAGACAGCATGGGTGGAAGAGTGTTTTTTTTAGGCTGGAGGTCGTGACTAGTGGTATTCCGCAGGTATCCGTACTGGGACCTCTACTGTTTGAGATATATATATAAATGCCTTAGATGAATATGTAGATGGGTGGTTAGTACTTTTCCAGACAATACAAAGATCAGTGGAGATGTGGGAAGTGTAGAGGGCTGTCAGAGGATACAACAGGATATAGATCAGTTGCAGATATGGGCAGAGAAACAGCAGATGGAGTTTAATCCAGGTAACTGTGAGGTGCTGCACTTTGGGAGATCAAATGTTAAGGAAAAGTACACAGTTAATGGCAGGACCCTGAACAGCATTGATGTACAGAGGGATCTTGGAGTTCAAGTCCATAGCTCCCTGAAAGTAACCTCACAAGTAGATAGGGTGGTAAAGAAGGTGTATGGCATGCTTGCCTTTATTTGTCGGGGAATTGAGTACAAGAGTCAGGATGTCATGTTGCAGCTTTATAAGACTTTGGTTAGGCCACACTTAGAGTATTGCTTTCAATTCTGGTCGCTGCATTACAGGAAGGATGTGCAGGCTTTGGAGAGGGTACAGAAGAAGTTTACCAGGATGCTGCCTGGATTAGAGGGTATGAGCTATAAGGAGAGGCTAGAAAAACTCGGGTTGTTTTCTCTGAAGCGGCGGACACTGAGGGGAGACTTCAAAGAAGTGTATAAAATTCTGAGGTGCATAGATAGAGTTGATAGACAGAATCTTTTTCCCAGAGTTGAAATGCCTAATACTAGGGGCATGCATTGAAGGTAAGAGGGGACAAGTTCAAATGAGATATGGGAGTCATGTGTTTTACACAGAGAATGGTAGGAGTCTGGACACACTGCCAGGGATAATGGTGGAGGCAGATACGATAAGGGCGTTTAAGGGACTTTTAAATAAGCATATGCACATGCAAGGAATGGAGGGGTATGGATAAATGGCAGGCAGAAGGGATTAGTTTCATTTGGCATCATGTTCGGCACAACATCATGGGCCAAAGGCCCCGTTCCTGAGCTGTGCTGTTCTATGATCAATGTTCCATGTTGTATGTTCTATCTTCTTATACAAATCTTCTGGCCTCATCTTAAAAACTCTGATTGATAGATAGAAGATAGAATCCATACAGTGTGGAAACAGGCCCTTTGGCCCAACAAGTCCACACCGAACCTCAGAGCATCCCACCCAGACTCATCCCCCGACAACCCACTTAGTCTACACATCCCTGGACACTACAGGCAATTTAGCATAGCCAATCCACCTAACCTGCACATCTTTGGACTGTGGGAGGAAACCGGAGTACCCGAAGGAAACCCACGCAGACACGGGGAGAATGTGCAAACTCCACGCAGACAGTTACCTGAGGGTGGAATCAAACCCGGGTCCCTGGCGCTGTGAGGCAGCAGTGCTAACCACTGTGCCACCATGCTGCCCCACATGTTCCAGCAAGATGCACCTTTTGGTTTAAGAGTGGGATTGAAGGGGCATGAGGTTTGAGGGGTGAAGGAGGGCAGCTCAGCATCAGTGGTGGTCGGGATCAGGAGAAGTCAGGACTGTGGGGAATTTGTGGTTTGGGGGGAACTGGGGTTGGTGAGGCGATTAGGGCTGTTGTCTGTGTATCTTGCCTTTAAGGGCATTCACCTTTAAGCACTCCATATACATGTGTATACAGTGCTGTGACTGTGCCTAGGATTAAGTCTGCTTTGTATCTGCATGATATAGATACAGGATACAGTTGGCTCATTGAAATGTTTGATTCATAACATGTCAACGATTTTTACAGTTTTAAATAAACTAATCCCCAGAGTTAAATGATTGGATGGTTATCAATAATATAAAAGGTGAACAGTAGAGGGAAACATTGTGCTCCCTGTTTATTCATTTATGGAATGTGGACATCACTGCCTGGACCAGAATTTATGGCCAATCCCAAATGTCCAAAGAGCAGTTAAGAGTTAACCACATTGCTGTGGGTCTGGAGTCACATTTAGGCCAGACCAAGTTAGGACCCTAAAAGAAATTAGTGAACCTGATGGGTTCTTCCTGACAATTGACAATGGTTTTATACTCATTAAACTTTTATTTCCAACCTGTGTACAAAGATGGAGGATATTAATAGAGAGTTAAACAAGTACTTCACATCTGTCATCACGCAGGAGAAGGAGCATGCAGGTACAGAATTCAGGCAAAAGGGAATGTGAGATTCTGGAGCAGCTTAACACCAGGAGTGAGGAGGTATTGGAGGTTGTGGCCGGTTTAAATATGAACAAATCCCCAGGTCTGGATGAGCAGTATCGCAGGCTGCTGTGAGAGATGAGGGATCCTGATCCAAATTTTTAATTCCTCTCTGGTCATGAGGGAGGTGCCAGAGGACTGGAGGGCAGCTAACGCAGTTCCACTTTTCAAAGACGGTGGTAGAGGTAAAGCAGGGAATTACAGACGGTGAGTCTCACATCAGTGGTTGGGAAACTATTGGAGAAAATTCTGAAGGAGATAATTAATCTCCATTTGTCACAGCAAGGTTTGATCACTAATATTCAGCATAACTTTGTCAGAGGGAGGTCGTGCCGAACAAATTTGATTGAATTTTACAAGAAGGTGACTAAGTGTGTAGATGAGGGTCGTGCTGATGATGATGTTTATATGGATTTCAGCAAAGCCTTTGACAAGTTGTCACAAGGGACACTCATTAAAAAAAGTAAAAGCACATGTGATCCAGGGTAACTTGGCAGGTTGGATCCAGAATTGGTTTGGTGGCAGGAGACAGAGGTGATGTTAGAAGACTTTATGTGACTGGAGCCTGCTATGCGGTGGCATTCATCAATGCTGGGTCCAGCATTGTTTATGTTATTCATAAATAATGTAAATAAGAATATGGAGGGATGATGAGTAAGTTTGAAGATGATACAAAGATTGGCCAAATAGTTGGCAGTGAGGGGGAGGGTGTTAGGTTACAGGAGGTTCTAAATAGATTGGTCAGAATGGCAGATCAGTGGCTGATGGAATCTGACCCTGATAATGTGGGCGATATATTTCAGAAGAAGGAACAAAAAAAGGGATTACTCAATGAACGTCAGGACACCAGGAAGTTCAGGGAATTGAGGAATCTTGTAGTGCTTTTCCATAGATCTCTGAAAGCTGCAGGACAAGTTAATAGGGAAGTTAAGAAGGCATAAGAGACGCTTGCATTTATCAGTCATGATTATAAGGAGGATATGTTGAATTCTCCTTATCTATACCCATCATGATCTTAAAAACCTCTATAAGGTCACCCCTCAACCTCCTAGGCTCCAATGAAAATATCCAGCCCATCCAGCCTCTCCCTATAACTCAATCGTTACGAGTGTAAATTTTGAGTATTTTTTTCTTGTTGCAAAGAAGCTCTTCTATACCATATGACACTATGATTCTATTACCTGGAGTAATGCATACCTAACTCCACAGATGCAGTTATAAAAACACCAGTTCAAGTCCAAAGCAACGCTGGAGAAAATAACAGATATACAAAAAACTGTTGGAGTTGCAGAACACACACAACGAGCAGCAAATTATTTATGAACAAAAACAAAGTTGTTGGAAAAGCTCAGCTGGTCTGGCAGCATCTGTAAAGGAAAAATCAGAATTAACGTTTCGGGTCTGGTTAAGGGTCACCGGACCCGAAAAGTTAACTCTGATTTTTCCTTCACAGATCTGCTGAGCTTTTCCAGCAACTTTGTTTTTGTTCCTGATTTACAGCAGCCACAGTTCTTTCAGTTTTTAAATAATTTATGAAATTGTGTTTTCAGAAATAAATAACAGCAGTGAATTTCTCATATCCAAACTCAGACAGAATCTAGCAGGATCCAAACAAACAAAGAATCAACAAGAAGAAGAAGAAACACAAGACAGTTAACAGAAGGAAGTTATGAAGGAGAAGATATACTGGTCCTTACTTAAAACTTTGAATTAGAAAAACCCAGGGTATGAAACCATGTGCTTTAAAATGATCTGGGAGCTCATAAGGACCAAAACATCTCAACCACTTGAAACAGTTTAATGGAGGATATCAGTCAGTGGCTGATCTGGAACAAAACCTGGCTGCAGCGCATCAGGACAAGAAACTGTAATCCATGAGAGGAAATACTGATAACACAAACAGGAATGACTGCCCGTCATACTGATGACTATAGCAATTTGCTGCCAGACAAAGACATCCTCATGAGATCTGGGCGTAGCTGCAAATTGCCCACACTTCATGGAAACTTGTAGGCTCTGTTGTTACATTTCATTTTTTTAAATTAAGTAATGCGAGGTAAACTTGCAAGTAATATCAAGACAGACAGCAAGAACTTCTTTAAATAAATAAAAAGAAAGAGAAAAACCAAAATATATGTTAGCCACTTAGAGAATAAACTTGGGGAAATAATAATGAAGAACCAGAAAATGGATGAATAAATACTTTGCATCAGTCTTCACAGTAAAAGACAGTAATAGCATTCCAGAATTACTAAGTAATCAAGGAGCAAAGGGAGGAGAGGAATAACTACAATAACTGTCCCTAGAGAAAAAGTGCTCGG
>JAHRHZ010000250.1:6919996-6952869 GCA_024137785.1 Ginglymostoma cirratum
GTGTTCATCCAGCTCCACACCTTGTTATCTCGGATTCTCCAGCATCTGCAGTACCTATTATCTCTGGGGCTAAAGACCAATAGGTCCCCTGGACATGATGAGATGCATTGTAGGATATTAAAAGAAGTAGCCACAGTGATAGTGGATGTACTGGTAGTAATCTCCTAGGAAGCTTTAGCATCTGGAAAGTCCCAGAAGAATGGAAAACTGCCAATTGCCAGAACCTTTATTTAAAAATGGACAGAGACAAAATGCAGGTAACTGTAGGGCTGTTAGCTTAATATCTGTTCTTGGGAAACGTTAGCGACTATTCTAAAGGGTATACTCAAAGAACATTTAAAAACCAAATTGATGACAGTGAGCAATAAAGCAGAGGGATTTGTGAGTCCTTGTGCATAAATCACAAAAACACGGACCAGCATGCAAATTCATCAGGTAATAAGGAAAGCAAATGGAATATTGGCCTTTATTGGAAAAGGACTGGAGTGTAAAACTATGTATTTTTGTTAAAACTACATATAGCACCAGTCAGAACACAACTGGAAAAGTGTGAACAGATGTGGCTCCTTTTCAAAGGAAAGATGTTATCGCATTGGAGGCAGTCCAAAGGAGAATCACTCATAGAGACCACGTATGGAAGAATATTCTTATGGAGAGGTTGAGAGGGTTGGGCCAGTACTCAATGGAATTTAAAAGAATGAGAATCAAACCTTATTAAAACAAGCAAGATTTGTAGGGGAATTGACAAGGTATATTAGGAAAAGGTTGTTTCCCTTCTGAGAGAGTCTAGAATCAAAGGGTCTAATCTCAGAATAAGGGGCTCCTTATGTAAACTAGAGATAAGAAGGAGTATCTTCTCTCAGAAGGTAGTGAATTTGTGGAATTCTTTACTCCAGAGGACTGTTGATGCTGCATTGTAAAATATATTTAATGCTGAGACAGATAGATTATTAATCATACGATTGATATTATCTGTAAGATTAATAATGGGGTAGAGGGTAAAGGCAGGAAAGTGAAGCTGAGGTTCATCAGATGATTTGTGATCTTATGAAATGACAAGGCAATTTTGCTGTGCTGAATAGCCTACCTCTGCTGCTATTTCTTATATTCTTACAATCTTATTAGAGCAGGCCAAATTGGAGTTGGCCATTCAGCCCCTCAAGCCTGCCCCTCCATTCAACAAGATTGTGGCTGATCTGCCCCAGGCCTCAATTCCTCTTATGTATCAATTCATCGTAGCCAGCAACTAACTCCCTGGCATTTCAAAAGGCTATCTATCTCCCTTTTAATACTTTCTGTGATCTAATTTCCATAACTCTCTGTGGTAGAGAATTCCAGACATTCACTACTTTCGAGCAGAAGAAATTCCATGAGTGTCTATTCTGTAACTATGTCGCCTAACTTGAAATTCCACCACTGGTGGAAACGTCTTCTCAACATCTCCCCTCAGAATCTTCAATTTTTCAATAAGATTACCCTTCATTCTTCTAAACTGTCCTGAATAAATCTGTATAACCTTTCTTGATAAGTCAAAACCCTTCATCTGAAGAATCAGCCGAGTGATCTTGTTTGAACTGCCTCCAATGCCAATATATTCTTTCTTAAAAACGGGGACCAAAACTGTACACAATACTCCAGGTGCAGCCACATCAGCATCCTGTATGGTTGTACAGGACTTCCTTGTTTTTAAACTCCGAACCCTATTAATAGAGTTCAAAACTGCCTTCGTAATTATTACTTTTTGATCTGTTTTTTCCTCCCAAACTGTTTAACCTCACACTTTCTTACATTAGACTCCATCTGCCAAGTTATTGCCCACTCACGTAACCTATTCATATTACCTTGCAGATTTCATGTGTCCTGGTCACAGCCCAGTCTCCCAACAGTCTTTTTTATCAGCAAATTTGGAAATTCTAAGTCATTAATGCAGATTGTAGATAATTGAAGTCCTTGGACTGTTATTCCACCAGATTCACTTTTCAAAGAACAAAGTACAAAGAAAATTACAGCACAGGAACAGGCCCTTCGGCCCTCCAAGCCTGCGCCGATCCAGATCCTCTATCTGAACCTGTCGCCTATTTTCCAAGGATCTGTATCCCTCTGCTCCCTGCCCATTCACGTATCTGTCTAGATACGTCTTAAATGATGCTATCGTGCCCGCCTCTACCTACCCCACTGGCAACGCGTTCCAGGCGCCCACCACCCTCTGTGTAAAGAACTTTCCACGCATATCTCCCTTAAACTTTTCCCCTCTCACCTTGAAATTGTGACCCCTAGTAATTGATTCCCCCACTCTGGGAAAAAGCTTCTTGCTATCCACCCTGTCTATACCTCTCATGATTTTGTAGACCTCAATCAGGTCCCCCCTCAACCTGAGTCTTTCTAATGTAAATAATCCTAATCTACTCAACCTCTCTTCATAGCTAGCGTCCTCCATACCAGGCAACATCCTGGTGAACCTCCTCCGCACCCTCTCCAAAGCATCCACATCCTTTGGTAATGTGGCGACCAGAACTGTACGCAGTATTCCAATTAAGGTTGAACCAAAGTCCTATGCAACTGTAACATGACCTGCCAACTCTTGAACTCAATACCCTGTCTGATGAACGAAATCATGCCGTATGCCTTCTTGACCACTCTATCGACCTGCGTTGCCACCTTCAGGGTACAATCGACCTGAACACCCAGATCTCTCTGTGCGTCAATTTTCCCCTGGCCTTTTCCATTTACCACACAGTTCGCTCTTGAATTGGATCTTCCAAAATGCATCACCTTGCATTTGCCTGGATTGAACCCCATCTGCCATTTCTCCGCCCAACTCTCCAATCTATCTATTTTCTGCTGCATTCTCCGATAGTCCCCTTCTCTATCTGCTACTCCACCAATCTTAGTGTCATTTGCAAACTTGCTAATCAGACCATCTATACCTTCCTCCAGATCATTTATGTATATCACAAACAACAGTGGTCCCAACACCGATCCCTGTGGAACACCACTGGTCACAGTTCTCCATTTTGAGAAACTCCCTTCCACTACAACTCTCTGTCTCCTGTTGCCCAGCAAGTTCTCTATCTGTCCAGCTGGTACACCCTGGACCCCATGCAACTTCACTTTCTCCATCAGCGTACCATGGGGAACCTTATCAAATGCCTTACTGAAGTCCATGTATATGACATCCATAGCCCTTCCCTCATCTATCAACTTTGTCACTTCCTCAAAGAATTCTATCAAGTTGGTAAGACATGATCTTCCCTGTACAAAACCATGCTGCCTATCACTAATAAGCCCATTTTCTTCCAAATGTAAATGGACCCTATCCCTCAGTATCTTCTCCAGCAGCTTCCCCACCACTGACGTCAGGCTCACTGGTCTATAAGTTCCTGGATTATCCTTGCTACCCTTCTTAAACAAGGGGACAACATTAACAATTCTCCAGTCCTCCGGGACCTCACCCGTGCTCAAGGATGCTGGAAAGATATCTGTTAAGGCCCCAGCTATTTCCACTCTCGCTTTCCTCAGCAACCTGGGATAGATCCCATCTGGACCTGGGGACTTGTCCACCCTAATATCTTTTAGAATACACAACACTTGCCCCCTCCTTCTGCTGACTTGACCTAGATTAATCAAACATCTATCCCTAACCTCAACATCCGTCATGTCCCTCTCCTCAGTGAATACCGACGCAAAGCACTCATTAAGAATCTCACTCATTTTCTCTGACTCCTCGCATAACTTCCCTCCTTTGTCCTTGAGGGGGTGAACCCTTTCTCTAGTTACCCTCTTGCTCCTTATGTGTGAATAAAAGGCTTTGGGATTTTCCTTAACCCTGTTTGCTAAAGATATTTCGTGATCCCTCTTAGCCCTCTTAATTCCTTGTTTCAGATTGGTCCTACTTTCCCGATATTCTTCCACAGCTTCATCTGTTTTCCAATCTGAAAAAGACTAATTAATCCCAATTCTCTGCCTTCTATGTGTTAACCAATCCACAATAAACTATCACCCAATACTGACTTCTTAACTTGTGCAATGCCTTTTGTATGGCATCTTATAGCAAAAGACGGCGAAAAGATGATCAAGAAGGGGAAAATAAAGTATGACAGCAAAGTTGCAGAAAGCGTAGAAATTGACTGTGAAAGCTTCTATTTACTAAAAGATTAGTGAGGACAAATGTAGGTTGCTTACAGTCAGAGAATGGGAACGTTATCATGGGAAATGAAGAAATGGCAAATGAACTGAACACATACTTTAGTTCTTTCTTCAGAAAAGACAGCACAAATAATCTCGCAGATATGTTAGGGACCAGGGGCCGAGTGAGAAAGCAGATTTAAAGGAAATCAGTATTCGTAAAAAAAATGGAGAGAAAAAATTTCTCTTTATCACAATCTTAAATTGACACCCCTTTGCTCTTAGACTATATTCTCTGGTCCTGGTCTCTGCCATGAAAGAAAACATCCTCTCAGAATTTGCCCTGTCAAACCTATTAAGATTTTTATAAGATCAGAAAATAGTTTCAAAACAATCTGTCCAGAGATGTTATTACACAGTTCTAGAAAAGGTGGGACTTGAACCTGTCCTTCTGGCTAAGAGGTAGGGATGCTACCATTGTGCCACAAGATATGCTTTGATGAGATCACCTCTCATTCTTCTAAACTCTAGGTAGTAGCCTCCCAAGCTGTTTAACCTTTGCTGATAAGATATTCCGTCCGTACCAGATCATCCTAGTGAACCTCCTCTGAACTGCCTCCAATGAAATGCTATCTTTCCTTAAGTAACGGACAAAATCTTCTCGCAGTACTCCAGATGTGGTCCCACCAGCACTTTGTACATTTGCAGTAAGACTTCCCTAATCTTATACTCCAAAGCCCTCAAATAAAAGCCTGTATTCCATTAGCCTTCCTGATTACCTATGGCACCTGTGTGCTAGATTTCCGTGTTTCGTACACAAGTCCCCCAAAAGTCCCTTTGAGAGTCCCATGAGAACGGGAGTAGGCCATTCAACCCCTTGAGTCTGCTCTGGCATTCAATAAGATCATGGCTGATCTGTGACCTAACTCTATATGCCTACTTGGGTCCATATCCCTAGATAAACATTGCTTAATACATTTTTTTCTTCTTTATTCATTCATGGGATGAGAGCATCGCTGGCTAAGCAGCATTTATTGCCCATGTCCAATTGCCCAGAGGGCAGTTAAGTGTCAACCACATTGTTGTGGGTCTGGAGTCACATGTAGGCTAGACCAGGTAAGGGTGGCAGTTTTCTTCCCTAAAGGGCATTAGTGAACCAGTTGGGATTTTGCAGCAGTGAATAGTGGTTACATGGTTACTTTTTTATCCCAGACTTAAATTTAATAATTGAATTAGCATCAACTACCATTTGCTGAAGAGAGTTCCAAACCTCCAGTAATGTTTGTGTGTAGAAGTGCTTTCTAATATCTCTCCTGAATAGCCTGGCTGTAATTCTTAGACTATGCCCCCGTTTCTAGAACCCACGAAATAGTTTACCTTTATCTACTCTGTCTTTCCCTGTTAATATCCTGAAAACCTCAATTAGATTACACATTAACGTTCTAAATTCTAGAGAATAAAGGTCTAATTTGTCTAATCTCTCCTCATATCTTAACCCCTGAAGTCCAGGCATCATCATTGTAAACCAGTATTGAACCCCCTCCAGGACCAACACTTCCTTTCGAAAGTGTGGCACCCAGATCTGCTGACAGTACTCTAAGTGGGGTCAAACTAGAGTTTTGCAAAACTGCAGCATAACGGCTGCATCCCTATAGATACAAAGGTCAGCATTGCATTATCCTTCTTGTCTATTTTCTGCATCTGTTTGTGGCATTTTAAAGAGCTATGCACCTGAACCCCCAAATCTCATTGAACTATGTGCTTTCTAAAAAATACCCTGGTCTATTCTTTTTCAGTCTGAAACGGATAACCTCACACTTGCTCATATTAAAATCCAGCTGCCACAGGTTATGATGCCACTTTCTGCAGTGTTTCTCCATTTAAATGACATTCTTAGAACAAAAAGAAGAACAAAGAAAACTTACAGCCCAGGAACAGGCCCTTCGGCCCTCCAAGCCTGTGCCGATCCAAATTCACTGTCTAAACCTATCGCCCAATTCCTAAGGATCTGTATCCCTCTGCTCCCCACCTACTCATGCATCTGTCCAGACGTACCTTAAATGAATCTACCGTGCCTGCCTCTACTACCTCTGCTGGCAACGCGTTCCAGGCACCTACCACCCTCTGTGTAAAGTACTTTCCGCGTGTATCCCCCTTAAACTTTTCTCCTCTCACCTTGAACGCGTGACCCCTCGTTATTGAATCCCTCACCCTGGGAAAAAGCTTATCTCTATCAACCCTGTCTATACCCTTCATGATTTTGAAGACCTCAATCAGGTTCCCCCCTCAATCTCCTTTTTTCTAATGAAAACAATCCTAACCTACTCAACCTCTCTTCATAGCTAGCACCTTCCATTCCAGGCAACATCCTCGTAAACCTTCTCTGTACCCTCTCCAAAGCTTCCACATCCTTTTGGTAATGTGGCGACCAGAACTGTACACAGTATTCTAAATGCGGCCGAACCAAAGTCTTGTACAATTTTAACATGACCTGCCAGCTCTTATACTCAATACCCCGTCCGATGAAGGCAAGCATACCATATGCCTTCTTGACCACTCTATCCACCTGTGCAGCCACCTTCAGGGTACAATGGACGTGAACTCCCAGATCTCTCTGCTCATCAACTTTTTCCAAGGCTCTTCCGTTTACAGTATAGTTCGCTCGAGAATTAGACCTCCCAAAATGCATCACCTCACACTTGCCCGGATTGAACTCCATCTGCCACTTCTCCGCCCAACTCTCCAGTCTATCTGTTCTTTTGTTCTCCTTCCCAAATGAACTACTTCACATTTTTCCACATTATACTCCATATGCCTACTTGATGCATATTATCAGTTGAAATAATCTGCCGTTTACAAGTTTCCCATTATCAATTCGCCAATTTCACCCCCCTAGGGTCCCACACTCACTTCAGTGACTCTCTTTCTTTTATGTATGCAATGAAGCTCTTGATGTGTTTTGTATTTCTTACCAATTTACTTTCAAATCAATTTTCTCCCTCTTTATTAGATTTTTTTGTCATCCACTTCTGGACTCCATACAATTCCCAAATGTTTAGCCGATTCCTAATGGCCCTGGAGACGGTAGTGAGCTGACTCAATTGATACAGACTTTGGGGTGTAGGGACATCCACAGTGTGATTAGCAAGAGAATTACAGGATTTTTTTTAATCTCAGATGGAGTATTGTGTACAGTTGTGGGCACCACATTTTAGGAATGATGTGACTGCATTGGACAGAATCCAGAAATGAGTTACAGGAGTGGTTCCAGAAATGCAAAACTTCAGAGATGAGGAGAGATTGAAGAAGTTGGGACTGTTCTCCTTGAAAAGGAGAAGGGTGAAAGGAGACTTTTTTTATATTCACTCATGGAATGTGGGCATCGCTAGCTGGCCAGCATTTTATTGCCCATCCCTAGTTGCCCTTGAGAAGGTGGTGGTGAGCTGCCTTCTTGAACCGCTGCAGTCCTCCTGCAGTGGGTTGACCCACAATGCTATTAGGGAGGGACTTCCAGGAAATTTGACCCAGCGACAGTGAAGCAATGGCAATATATTTCCAATTCAGGATAATGAGTGACTCAGAGGGGAACTTGCATCTGTGGTGTTCCCATGTATCTGCTGCCCTTGTCCTTCCAGATGGAAATGGTCATAGGTCTGGAAGGAGCTGTCTAAGGATCTTAGCTGAATTTCTCCAGTGCAGAATTGCATATAGGTTTTCAAAATCATGTGAGAGCTGGACTAAGCAGACAGAGAGAAACTGTTCCCAATTGTAAAATGATTGAAAACAAGAGAGAACAGATTCAAAGTGATGTGCAAAGATTTTTACTTAATGCGTACTTAGGGTCTGGAATGCTGGAATCCCCAGAATGTTCATTCTGGGTTCTTATGAAGACACAATGTGCTGAATGGCCTCCTTCTACAATGTAACAATTCTGTAATTAAATATTGTTAACATATTAGATGACTGACTCAAGCACCAGGCACCTACCTGACCCCCAAACTAATACTGTTAAACCAGAAAGTGTTCAAAGCAAGTTTGAGTTAATTTCAGGTTTTCCAAACATTTTAACCCCTCTCCCCCGTCCTCACTTTTAAAAGCTACGCCCCAAATCTGCTAAATACCACTTCAAATTTATCAATTTCATTTTCACAACATATTTAACTTCTCACTGTCATAAAATGTTCCTACGTCTTTCTAACTATATCACAGTTTGACAGCAAGGCCCCTAGGTTCCTGTCCCTTGATCATCTGCTAGAGATAATGGATTCCATTCTATGTCATTTCCAACTCCAGCAGAAAAGAAGAAGGGTTTAGGCCCAAAACGTCAGCTTTCCTGCTCCTCTGATGCTGCTTGGCCTGCTGTGTTCATCCAGCTGTGCACCTTGTTATCTCAGATTCTCCAGCGTCGGCACTTCCGGCGATCTTTATCCCCAGCAGAAAATAATTTGTTTGACCACTTGATGGAGCTAGTGTGACAGCTGATGTTGAACTCCACGTTCAAAAATCTTTCACCTCAAAGCAGAATCAAGAGCAATTAATTAGTGTTTAATTGAGCTGAAAATAATTGTCTCCCTGAGAACAATTTCTAAAAGTGTTTGGTGACTGAAGAAATTGAAGTTCTGGTGAAACTTTGAAATATATTGCATCCAATTATATGAAATATACACCATTGAAATATCTTACCAATCCATTTATTCTTGTTGAAATAAAATCTGCTCGTCTTCACTAAGAGGTCAGTAGCTCCATGAGGATCCAGCCCACAGTTAGAATCAGCTTTTTAGTTTATTCCCCCTGAAGTGGACATCAGAGGACACGTCCACAGAACACCCAGCTGGACAGTTAAACAATTAATTGGAGAAGTCTTTTGTCAAAGTCCCAGCCTAAATAACGTGGGAGCCAAGCACATCAGTTTTGGCCAGGAGCTGGATTTCAAGAATGCATTTGACAAGGTTCCACATAAACATAAAAGTCCATGCTGTCAGGGTACGGAAGGGTTTAGGCCCGAAACGTCAAGTTTTCCTGCTCCTATGATGCTGCTTGACCTGCTGTGTTCATCCAGCCCCATGCTTGTTATCTAGGGTATACTGATTGATTAGTTGACTGGCAGAGTATGCAGCCGGAGAGTATGGATAAGTGGGTCTTTTTCTGATTAGCAACATGTGATGAGTGGAGTCTGTCAGGAGTCTGTGCTGAGGCATCATTTTTCACAATTTGTATCAATGTACTAGTCAGTCTTACTTCTGTGCTGGGCAAATTATTGTAGAGGATTCTGAAAGATGGTATTTATGGTTATTTGGAAAAGCACAGTTTGATTAGAAATAGTCAGCACTGTGTTGTGAGAGGCAGGTCATGCCTCACAAGCCTTATTGAATTCTTTGAGGATGTGACAAAATTCATCGATGAAGGCAGAGCAGTGGATGTGGTGTAAATGGATTTTAGCAAGGCTTTTGATAAAGTTCCACACGATAGGCTCCTTCAGAAAGTTAGGAGGCATGGGATTCAGGAAAATTTGGCTCTCTGGATACAAAACTGGCTGTCCAATAGAAGACAGAGGGTGGTAGTAAATGGAAAGTATTCAGCCTGGAGCTTGGTGACCAGTGGTGTTCCGCAGGGATCTGTTCTTGGACCTCTGCCCTTTGTGATCTTTATAAATGACTTGGATGAGGAAGTGGAAGGGTGGGTTAGTAAGTTTGCCGATGACACGAAGGTTGGTGGAGTTGTGGATAGTGTGGAGGGCTGTTGTAGGTTGCAACGGGACATTGACAGGATGCAGAGCTGGGCAAAGAATGGAATAGAATGAAAGGATGGAATTCACCCCAGAAAAGGTCGAATTTGAATGCAGAATACAGGGTTAATGGCAAGATTCTCGGCAGTGTGGAGGAACAGATTGATCTTGGGGTCCACGTCCATAGATCCCTCAAAGTTGCTATCCAAATTGATAGGGTTGTAAAGAAGGCGTATGGTGTGTTGGCTTTCATTGGCAGGGGAATTGAGTTTAAGAGCCGTGGGGTTATGCTGCAGCTCTATAAAACTCTGGTTAGACCACACTTGGAATATTGTGTTCAGTTCTGGTCACCTCATTACAGGAAAGATGTGGAAGCTTTAGAGAGGGTGCAGAGGAGATTTACCAGGAAGCTGTCTGGACTGGAGGGCAGGTCTTGTGAGGAAAGGTTGAGGGAGCTAGGGCTTTTCTCATTGGAGCGAAGAAGGATGAGAGGTGACTTGATAGAGGTTTACAAGATGATAAGAGGCATAGATAGAGTGGGTAGTCAGAGACTTTTTCCCAGGGCAGAAATGACTATTACGAGGGGGCATAATTTTAAGGTGATTGGAGGAAGGTATAGGGGAGATGTCAGAGGTAGGTTCTTCACACAGAGAGTGGTGGACATGTGAAATGCGCTGCCGGCAGTGGTAGTGGAGTCAGGTACTTTAGAGACTTTTAAGCTATTCTTGGATAGGCACATGGAGGATAGTAAAATGTAGGGTATGTGGGGTAATTTGATCTTAGTAGGATAATAGGTCAGCACAATATCATGGGCTGAAGGGCCTGCACTGTGATGTACTGTTCTCTGTTCTATGTTCTGAGGGGATCAAAGGCCTGGTCACTAAACGTGCAGATGACACAAAGCTTGGTAAGGAAGTATGTTGTGAAGCTAACATCACAAGATGTAAACCGGTATGCATGGAATAAATATGTGGGCAAAAATCTGATACATGGAGCATGCTGTTGGAACATACAAAGCTGGCCATTGAAACGTAGAAAATAGATGCACCGCTAGGGATAGTGAATTCCGCTCTCTGTCATTTCCCTCAACTCCAGTAGAAAGACATTTGTTTTACCACTTGCAGCCTTCTCCACCATTCAATATGATTATAGCTGACCATCTAAGTCAGTCCCCTGCTCCCACTTTCTTCCCAGACCTTTTGATCCCTTGAGTCTGAAGAACACCCGATTCAAAAAGGAAGGGAGGGAAAATGCAGGTGAGTATAGGCCAATTAGGCTGACATCTATTGATGGAAAAGTGTTGAAATCTATTATTAAGCACACAGTAGCAGAACATTTTGAAAATCATCATCTAATCAAGCAGGGTCAGCATGGCTTCATGAAAGAGAAATTGTGCCTGACGAATTAGAGTCATAAAGACGTACAACATGGAAACAGACCCTTCGATCCAACTCGTCCCTGCTGATCAGATACCCTAAATCAATCTAGTCCTATTTGCCAGCATTTGGCCCATATCCCTCTAAACCCTTTCTATTCATATACCCATCCAAATGCCTTTAAAGTGGTGTAAGTATACTAGCCAGTTCATTAAAGTTTTTTGAGGAAGTCTCAACCAAAGTGGATAGAAGGGAACCAGTAGATGTGTTGTGAAATGTAGAGATTAATGTGGGAAAATGCAAAGTTGTTCATGTTGGAAGGGAGAATCAAAGAACAAATTATTATTTAAATGGAGAGAAACTGGTTGGTTCGCTCGCCAAGCTGCCGAGCAAACCAACCACAGCATCCACAATCCGAGCTATAGATCTACTCAAGAAACTTGGAGAGAAACTGCAGACAGCTGCAACACAAAGGAATTGGGGGAAATTTGTGTGAGAAACACAGAATGCCAGTACACAGGTGCAGCAGGTAATCAAGGAGGTTAATTTATTTTTCTTTATACACTCACAGGATGAGGGTGTCGCTGGCAAGGCAGCATTTATTGCCCATCCCTAATTACCCAGAGGGCAGGTAAGAGTCAACCCATTGCTGTGGGTTTAGGGTCACATGTAGGCCAGACCAGGTAAGAATAGCAGTTTCCTTCCCCAAAGGACATTAGTGAGCCAGATGGGTTTTTCCAACAATTGACAATGGATTCATAGTCATCATTAGACTCTTAATTCCAGATATGTTATTGAATTCAAATTCCACCATCTGCTGTGGCGGGATTCGAACCAGGGTCCCCAGAACATTATTTAAGAGGTAGTAGGAACTGCAGATGCTGGAGAATCTGAGATAACAAGGTGTAGAGCTGGATGAACACAGCAGGCCAAGCAGTATCAGAGGAGCAGGACATTTCAAGATTTCTGAAGAAGGGTCGAGGCCCGAAACGTCAGCTTTCCTGCTCCTCTGATGCTGCTTGGCCTGCTGTGTTCATCCAGCTCAACACCTTGTTATCCCCAGAACATTATCTGGGTTTCTGGATTAACAGCCCAGCGATAATACCACTGGGCCGATGCCCCCCAAATGAAGTATTGGCTATTATTTCAAGGGGGTTGGACTATGAGACCAAGGGAGTCTTACTGCAAGGGAGCAAGAACTGCAGATGCTGGAGTCAGAGTCAATACAGTGTACAAAGAACAAAGAACAAAGAAAATTACAGCACAGGAACAGGTCCTTTGGCCCTCCAAGCCTGCGCCAATCCAGATCCTCTATCTAAACCTGTCGCCTATTTTCCAAGGATCTGTATCCCTCTACTCCCTGCCCATTCATGTATCTGTCTAGATACATCTTAAATGACGCTATCGTGACTGCCTCTTCCACCTCTTCTGGCAACGCATTCCAGGCACCCACCAACCTCTGCGTAAAGAACTTTGCACGCATATCTCCCTTAAAATTTTCCCTTCTCACCTTGAAATCATGAACTCTAGTAATTGAGTTCCCCACTCTGGGAAAAAGCCCCTTGCTATCCACCCTGTCCATATCTCTCATGGTTTTGTAGACCTCAATCAGGTCCCCCCTCAACCTCTGTCTTTCTAATGTAAATAATCCTAATCTACTCAACCTCTCTTCATAGCCAGCACTCTCCATACCAGGCAACATCCTGGTGAATCTCCTCTGCACCATCTCCAAAGTATCCACATCCTTTTGGTAATGTGGCAACCAGAATTGTATGCAGTTGACCTGGACGAACACAGCAAGTCAGGACTGATGAAGGGTCTAGGCCCAAAACACTGACTCTCCTTCTCCTCTAATGCTGCCTGACCTGCTGTGTTCATCCAGGTCTACTTTCTATCAAGTCTTACTGCAAGGTGCGGTGAAACCACATCTGGAGTATAGTGAGAGATAATAGGAAATGCAGATGCTGGAGAATCTGAGATAACAAGGTGTAGAACTGGATGAACACAGCAGGCCAAGCAGCATCATAGAAGCAGGAAAGCTTGACGTTTCAGGCCTCGACCCTTCATCAGGTCCCTTGTTATCTCTGGAGTATAGTGAGCAGTTTTGGTCCACTTCTTCAAGGAATGGTATCAATTTATTGGAGCCAGTTTAGAGAAAGTTCACTGGAATGATCCCTGATATCCTGGACAAACCTTTTTTGACTTCAGAAAAGATAGACCAAAGAGAGCCAGTGGACATGATACGGCCAGCCTCGACATGGTGGACCAAAGGGATGGTTTCTGTACTATATGACTCTGTGATTCTGTTTCTATACCAGCAGCAACAACAATGCCTACAGCAACATCGACAAAAGTAACAACGTGTAGTTCTCAAGTGCCTTGTCATTATAAAACACTCCAACATAATTTACTGAATTGAAGTAACTACACAGATAGGATTCAGCAATGAAACTCAGAAAGTTAATTCAGAAAGTTGACATTGTTGATTTCCTGTGCTTTCTTTGGAATGAAGGAACAGGCTGTAGTCCCACCCAGTACTTCCCTCTCAGTTGCCGGACATTGCTTTCACTAACATTGCCAGATCCTGGCCCACATTCACAGACTCACAGTGTGTAGATGATGGAGTTCTGGAGGAAGCCTAGTTTATGTCAGTCTTTGACATTGGGGCTACATAAAGTTGGGACTTGTTGCTAAGAGATTCTGCAAGGCTGCTGTCCTTTATACTGAGGCTTGATGCTTCTGCCCCATCTGTTTCATCTTGGAGGAGGGTAAGATTTATCACTGTCGGCTAGGACCTGTATCCAGGATTTTCACCTCCTTTCAAGTAACTTTGGCCGATGTGGGATGGTGCCTATTGGAGGCAGCCTGTGTGTAGCACCATGGGTCTTGCTGGCTGGTTATAAGTCTGTGCATTTCAAACCTGAAAAGCTGTGATAGAGAGGGGCCCATTCCATTAGGAGTGGTTCACTAATGCAAAGAGGAGTTGGGAAACAGGAGAATCTGAATTGAAAAACAGCAAAAGAAAACTGTTTAACATTCCCTTTCAAATAAATTATCCCTCTCATAAAGCAGTCATCTAATCACAACATTTCATAATATCAATGTCAGAAACTTTTGTTCACTTTAGCCTCTTAATCTTGAGTAAATAAACACATAAGTGTTGGAAAGCTACAAAGAATAAGTATCATTTGACAAGGTAGTCGACATGTCAATCCAACAAAACATGCCCTTCCCTCTGCAGCTCCGTCAATCTTGCTGCAGAGCGAAGTGCATTAGGAACTGAAGGTCAGCTAAACAGTCGTAAGCAGACCCTCAAGTAAACGCATCATCAAAAGTAGGTGGCCAGAGCAAAGAAGTTATCCTAGGTGTCCTGGCCAATATTTATCCTTAAGCCACTGTCACTATAAACAGATGATCTGGTCATTGTCACATTAATGTATTTGGATCTTGCTGTACAATTGTCTATTGCTTTTCCTCCAGAGGGATTGCATTTTTTTAAAACTCGTGCTCCTTTCCTTATTAAGCAATTTGGGATATTCAAAGGTTGTGAAAGGGTTAAAGTCCTGAAGGAGTTAATTTTTATCTAACATTGCGCTCACCCAATCTGATGTCGTCACATCAGGCTTTGTGGGGAGGCAGTGACTTCTAGCCTTCATAGGGAGCAGATGTATTCTGCATAGCTCCTAGTAGGAGTCCTAGTAATTTTGCGTGACTGATTGTATGAGTTGCGCTCTTCTTACTAGTGAGCCACCTTACGAAGACAAGTGTCTCTTCGATTTTGACTCAGCAGTGGTCTACACTTTACAGTTGATGAATAGTCAAGACTTGGAGACAGCATAGACAAAGGATGATTGGTGGTAGCGAACTGCCTCCAACAACCCTTATCCTGTCCCACATACTGGCAGAGGAGGCAGACGTAGCAAGCTGCTAGTCATGTGACGATCAGGGTAACCACTTGTCTTTCTCAATAAATATATTGAGCTTTGGAAAATTGCATGGGCTTGTACAGTGCCAGAGTTAAAGATATCACAGAACAACTGCAGAACTTTATTATGAAGGAAGGCAAAGTGCCATGATGAGGTCATGGTCCAAATGAGTGGCGAATGCCAGTAAAGAATGAGTCCATCTTTCCCCTTCATTTACTATCCTGCTATGAGATGCTCGTCTGTACTCACAGCTAAATCAGAATCTGGGCAGAACATTTTCCAACTAATATCTTTTCTCATTGAACCTTGTAGTTTTATTTTTACAGCAGGAATCAAATTTCCTTTCTGTTTGGAGATGTGAAGATTGGATGAGTGCTGTAATTTGGAATCATTGCAGGCAAAATGGTTTTGGATGATTAAACTATTCTTAAGTTTCTATTAAATTGTTCCCTTTATATTTCACAGGGTCTTTACCAAAATGGGTTGTGAATAAAGTTTCGCAGTTTGTAGCTCCCAAGGTAAGGATTTTGATTTACTTGTTTGTGCGATATGGGTCCAGCATTTATTGCCCATTCCTAATTACCCAGAGGGTAACTAGGAGTCAACCACATTGCTGTGGGCCTGAAGTCACAAGTAGATCAAACTAGGTAAGGACAGCCGATTTGCTTCTCTCAAGGATACTGATCAACCAGATGGGTTTTTATGACAATTAATAATGGTTACATGAGACCGTAAGACATAGGAGTGGAAGTAAGGCCATTCGGCCCATCGAGTCCAATCCGCCATTTAATCATGGCTGATGGGAATTTCAACTCCACTTACCCGCACTCTCCCCGTAGCCCTTGATTCCTTGCGAGATCGTGGTCACTATTTGATCAGCTTTCTATTCCAGATTTTATTGAATTAAAAGGTAAACCATCTGCCAGAGTGGGATTCGGACCCACATTGTCAGATCAAGGGTCTGGGGCTCTAATGACTCACCCATGGACATTACCATCACAACACCAACTCCCCACAAGAATGAGTGCGGTCCGGTGAAATGCTTTGAACTAGTCCAAAGTGATTCCACCTGCTAAATTGAGTTTGAGACAATGAGATATTCATTATCGGAAAATTAATGTTAACGTTTCGGGTCCGGTTCCTCAGAACTGAACTCACACCCTCCAGAAGACACATGAAACTGACCCTCTTAATAAAAGAATTTAAACCCAAAGGAAATGTCAAAAGAGCAACAACTCATATTTCTACAGCATCTTTAATCTAGTAAGTCAACCCGAGGCATTTTGTAGGTATGTTATCACAGCTTGACACTGAGCTACATACAGATGACAAAAAGCATTGACAAAGAGATGGGTTTCAGGGACCATTTTAAAGGAAGGATGGAGGTTAAGGGAGGGAACGCCAAAACCTAGGGCTCTTGGTATCTAAAGGCATAGCCATGACCGGTAAAAAAGTTAATATTCGGAAAACTCCAAAGGCTAGAGTAAAATGCATAGAATATTATTACAACACACTGCAGCACAGTGTCACAGCAATCATAAAAAAAAGCTGCACATTTCTTCTCCAAAGCCATTTGTGCAGACCAACCCAGAGACAGACAGCAATAACACTCTCTTGGACCATCTCTAACCTTGGTCACTTTGGCCACACTGCAGCAAAGAAAGTCCCTCTGGCCTGCACTGGGCGAACAATGGTCATGAGCATGGGCCTGAAATGCAGCCAGAAATCTGAGAGCAGGGGCCTGAAATAATAAAGGAGGGACAGAAACCTGATCTCACATTTACCTCCTGTTGTTAATACAAGTCATTTAATCAAAAGGAAGTGATTATCGATGATCATTACATTTTTTAAAAAGGTGGCAGAGATAAACCAGAGTGATAGGGAAACTATTGGAGAAAATTCTGAAGGACAGAATTAATCTCCCCTTGGAGAGGTATAGTTTGATTGGGAACAGTCAGCATGGCTTTGTCAGAAGGAGGTCATACCAAACAAATCTGTTTAAAGTTTTCCAGAAGAAGACCAAGTATGTACGTGAGGGTAGTGCAATTGATGTAGTTTATATGGATTTCAGCAAGGATTTTGTCAAGGTCTCACATGGGAGACTGATGAAAAAAATTAAAGGCTCATGGGATCCAGAGTAATTTGATAAATTGGATCTAAAATCACCACAGTGGCAGGAGACGGAGGGTGGTGGTGGAAGGCTGTGTCTGTAACTGGAGTCCAGTGTCCAGGCCGGTTCTGAGGAAGGATCACCGGACCCGAAATGTTAACTCTGATTTTTCTTCACAGGTGCTGCCAGAACTGCTGAGCTTTTCCAGCAACTTCTGTTTTTGTGTCCAGAGGCATATCACAGGGATCAGGATCTATTGTTGTTTGTGATTTATGCAAATGATGTTGTGAGAATGTGGGGGAGAAGATAAGAATAGGCCAGGTGTTGACAACGATGAAGAATGTCTCAGGTGACAGGAAGATTAATGGTTGGTCACACGGGCACATCAGTAGCAGATAGAATTTAACCCTGATAAATGTGAGGAGGTGCACTTTGGAAAAAGTAACAAAGCAAGAGAGTACTCAAGAATGACAGGATACTACGATGCTCAGAGGAACAGAGGTATCTTGGTGTGTTTGTCCACACATCCCTGAAGGGGGCAGGACAGAATAATCAGGTAGTTAAAATGCATCAGGGATATTTGCCTTTATTAGTCATGATATAGATTAAAAGAACTGAGACATTATATAGCTGGAGTACTGTGTGCAGTTCTGGTCACTGCATTGTTGGAAGAATGTTGATGCACTGGAAGGGGTTTGGAGGAAATTCACCAGGATGTTGCCTGCAATGGAGCATTTCAGCAATGAAGAGAGACTGGATACACTGGGATTGTTTTCTTTGGAGCAGCGAAGGCTGAGGGGAGAACCTGATAGAGGTGTGCAAGATTATGAGGGGAATTGACACGTAATTGGCTCCTGAACGCAGGCCACAGCCGCTCACAGCTCGGGCGACAGGTCCTGCCGCGTCTATACAGCTTCCTCGTTGTCTTTCCAGCTCAGTGACACTTTTTATTGTTTTGGTTGCCCTGGGGCCTCCTCCTGATGCCCTCCTGTGGGAGGCCAGGGCCCCATGTATCTCCAACCCTGCTCCATCTTGGGTGGCACCATCGGAAGACAGGCCAGAACCCTGTACATCGACTCAGAGCTGGGGCCCTGTCAGTCGATGTCCAGTATTGGAGGAGTTGCAAGACCCATGCTGCATAAATGTCTCCAGCTGGGAGGCAGCGGATGTGGAAGTCACAGCATGTTGGTGGCAGGAGAGGAGCATGTTGCCAGGACCTTGGGGATATTGTCTGATGGCAGCAACTGGAGGAGCAGAGAGGGTGAAGCCTATGGAGAGGGTAAGATAAAGTTTTGAAGCTGTTTCAGTCTGCGTAATATCAATTTAATATTAATTTATTCAGTGTTTTACCAATTACAAGTTAGCCAGGAAGGACCTAAATAGAGACCTAAGAAGAGCCAGGAGGGGACATGAGAAGTCTTTGGCAGGTAGGATCAAGGAAAACCCTAAAGCTTTCTACAGGTATGTCAGGAATAAAAGAATGACTAGAGTAAGATTAGGGCTAGTCAAGGACAGTAGAGGGAAGTTGTGAGTGGAGTCTGAAGAGATAGGAGAGGCGCTAAATGAGTATTTTTCATCAGTATTCACACATGAAAAAGACAATGTTGTCGAGGAGAATACTGAGATACAGGCTATTAGACTAGACGGAATAGAGGTTCATAAGGAGGAGGTGTTAACAATCCTGGAAAGTCTGAGAATAGGATAAGTCCCCTGGGCCGGATGGGATCTATCCCAGGATTCTCTGGGAAGCTAGGGAGGAGATTGCAGATCCTTTGGCTTTGACCTTTATGTCGTCATTGTCGACAGGAATAGTGCCAGAAGACTGTTGGATAGCAAATGTTGTCCCCTTGTTCAAGAAGGGGAGTAGAGACAACCCTAGTAATTATGGACCAGTGAGCCTTATTTCAGTTGTGGGTAAAGTGTTGGAAAGGATTATAAGAGACAGGATTTGTAATCATCCAGAAAGGAATAATTTGATTAGGGATAGTCAACACGGTTTTGTGAAGGGTAGGTCGTGCCTCATAAACCTTCTTGAGTTCTTTGAGAAGGTGACTAAACAGGTGGATGAGGGTAAAGCGGATAATGTGGTGCATATGGATTTCAGTAAAGTGTTTGATAAGGTTCCCCATGGTAGGCTATTGCAGAAAATTCGGAGGCATGGGTTTGAGGGTGATTTAGCGGTTTGGATCAGAAATTGGCTAGCTGTAAGAAGACAGAGGGTGGTGGTTGATGGGAAATGTTCATCCTGGAGTTCAGTTACTAGTGGTGTACCGCGATGATTTGTTTTGGGGCCACTGCTGTTTGTTATTTTTATAAATGACCTGGATGAGGGTGTAGAAGGATGGGTTAGTAAATTTGCGGATGACACTGAAGTCGGTGGAGTTGTGGATATTGCGGAAGGATGTTGCAGGTTCCAGAGGGACATAGATAAGCTGCAGAGCTGGGCGGAGAGGTGGCAAATGGAGTTTAATGCGGAAAAGTGTGAGGTGATTCACTTTGGAAGGAGTAACAGGAAAACAGCGTACTGGGCTAATGGTAAGGTTCTTGGTAGTGTGGACGAGCAGAGAGATGTCGGTGTCCATGTGCATAGATCCCTGAAAGTTGCCACCCAGGTTGATAGGATTGTTAAGAAGGTGTACGGTGTGTTAGGTTTTATTGGTAGAGGGATTGAGTTTCGGAGCCACGAGGTCATGTTGCAGCTGTAAAAAATCTGATGCGGCCGCACTTGGAGTATTGCGTACAATTCTGGTCACTGCATTATCGGAAGGATGTAGAAGCATTGGAAAGGGTGCAGAGGAGATTTACCAGGATGTTGCCTGGTATAGAGGGAAGGTCTTCTGAGGAAAGGCTGAGGGACTGGAGGCTGTTTTCGTTAGAGAGAAGAAGGTTAAGAGGTGACTTAATATAGACATACAAGATGATCAGAGGACTAGATAGGGTGGACTGTGAGAGCCTTTTTCCTCGGATGGTGACGGCTAGCACGAGGGGACATAGCTTTAAATTGAGGGGTGATAGATATAGGACAGATGTCAGAGGTAGATTCTTTACTCAGAGAGTAGTAAGGGCATGGAATGCCTTGCCTGCAGCAGTTGTAGACTCGCCAACTTTAGGCGCATTTAAATGGTCGTTGGATAAACATATAGATGATAATGGAATAGTGTAGGTTCGATGGGCTTCAGATTGGTTTCACAGGTCGGCGCAACATCGAGGGCTGAAGGGCCTGTGCTGCGCTGTAATGTTCTATGTTCTAATTATCCAATTTATTCAGTCATTTATTCTGTAATCCAAGATGGCAACTGAAAGTGGTGACATTATCCACTTTTCACAGTACCTGGGGTACAAGTGACAATATATTGAAGAAATAAAAAAATCTAGGGCCAGGGAGAAAAGAAAGAAAAATCAACAATTGCTGGAAAACCTCAGCAGGTCTGGCAGCACATGTGGAAAGAAAGCAGAGTTAATTTTTCAGTACAGTGACCCTTCTTCAGAATTGCTGTTCACTTTAGTTGAAAGGTCAGTAACAACGGGGTATCACTTTGAAGTGAAAGGCAAGAGGTTTAGAGGGGATTTGTGGGAAACTTTTTTCACCCAGAGGGTGGTGGGAACCTGGAATACATTGCCTCGGAGGGTAGATGAGGTGGAAAACCTCAAAACCATTAAAAAGTTCTTGAATGACACTTGAACTGTCATAACATTCAAGGCTATGGGCCACTGCTGGTAAGTGTTGATTTAAAATTATTTTATTGGCGCAGACTTAATGGGCTGAATGATCTCTTCTATAATGTATTAGTCTATGATTCTAAGCCTGAAACAAGACTACACTCTGTTTTCTCCAGGCTATGAAGCGGATTTACAAAGCCTGTTTGAAATATCCTGAGTGGAAGCAGAGACACAACCCTAACTTCAAGCCCTGGGTCTATCCTGAGCAGAATACACTGCCGAGCGTCAGCCTTTCAGAACTCTCACTGCAGCATGCCTCCTCACTAGAGAACATTGATGAAAGCAGCTTGTCAGAGGAGAAAGTTCACATCAGTGATGAGGAGGATAGCTATTCAAAGGAATCATAACAAACACACAGGGGCAGGGGATTTTAAAGAAAAGCAAGTGATAGAATCATTTATGTGGAATTAAAGATTCAGTATCTCTTTTACATCCGGAGCATATCTAAACCAAGCCTCAGACTAGTCTGTTTCTGCAGCAGTGAAACCATAAACACCAGCCTTTAAGGTTATTAATAATTCGGTGTGTCTTTATTGACAAAAATTGACACTTTGCAGTTAGATCCAGGACTGAACTCCTTTGAATAGGTAACAGGTTCTAAAAGTTTGGCTCCATTTTCCATCCTGGTCCCTGAAAGGACAATGACCATCCTCTATTGTGTGGCACTGAGTGGTAAATTGTTGAGTGTGGATGGATTGGCCTGGGATTTTGCTGCATCATTGTGTTTCTTTATGATTCATCACAAAAGAAGCAATCTGTTCCCACTCCCACTGAGCCTTGGCCAGTTTTGGAAGCTGCTACTATTGCAGAACACCAAACAGCGAAGCCAATGTCAAAAGGGATACTGCCTCTTTTAAAATCCTTACAGCCTCCATCATCCAATCAGACTCCTTCAAAGGCACCACTTGGCAGATTCCTCCTCACGAAAGTACATTTTGAGATGTACAAAGAGTAATGGTTCATCTGATTCAGTGACATGAGCTATATGAGCAACTTTAACCCTCAATTGCATTGTTATTGCCAACTGCTTCCAATTGCTAGTTTGTAAAATGATGGCTTATATTTAGGCAGTTTCTAAATTTTGGGTAAAACTGTTGGTATTGGCAATACGAGGATAAATATCATTGTTATGAGATATGCCACAATATTGAGATCCCAGGCTAGCATTGCATTGTCCTAATTAGAAAGTGAGTGATTTTAACTTCCCCAATATTGACAGGGACCTGCTTACTGCAAGGAGCTTAGAAGGGGCAGAATTTGTTGGGAGCATCCAGGAGGGTTTCTTCAACAATAAATATATAGAACAATACTATATAGATAATCCAAATGGGGAAAGGGCTATACAAGGCCTTCTATTGGGGAATGAGCCTAGCCAAATGATTTAAGCTTCAATGTGGGAGAATTTTGGGAACAGTAATGTTAACTCCATTAGTTTTAAGATAGTTATGGACAAGGATAAGTCTGGTCCTTGGCTGAAAGTGCTATACTGGGGAAAGGCTAATAACAATAGGCGGGAACTAGAGAAATTAGATTGAGGGTAGGTCTTTGAGGGTAAATCCACGTCGGACATGGAAGTCTTTTAAAGGCCAGTCGATCAGAATTCAGGACCAGCATGTTCCTTCGGTATGAAAGGTAAGGATGGCAAGATTTGGGAACCCTGGACAACAAGAGGTATTGAAAATTTAGTCGAGAGAAAAGAAACATATGAAGTTTAGGAAACTGAACTAAGACAAGATCAGTGAGGAATATAAAGGAAGCCGGAAAGAACTTAAACAAGGAATTAGAATGTCTTGAAACATCATTAAGGTAGTTAAGTCCCTGGGGCCTGATGGGATCTAGCCCAGGATACTGAAGGAGGCAACAAAGGAGATTGCTAGGACGTTGACAGAAATCTTTGCATTCTCTATAGCCTGAACTGAGGTCCCACAAGACTGGAGAATAGCCAATGATGTTCCTTTGTTTAAGAAGGGCAACAGGGATAATCCAGGAAATTATAAGACTGCAAGCTTTACATCAGTGGGAGGGAAATTATTACACAAGATTTTTAGGGACAGGATTTACTCACATTTGGAGAAGAATGGACTTGTTAGGGACAGTCAGCATGGCTTGTGTGGACCAATCAGAAGAAAATCAGGAAACACTTTTTCAAAATGAAGGATCAAAGAGAGTTGGAAATTTCTGCCTGAAATTTCAGTGGATGCTTGGGTAACTGAGACTTTCAAATCAGAGGTTGATAAATTTTTCACTGGTCAGGGTATTGTGTGATAGGAAACAAAGGCAAGTTAATTGAGGTGTCAGGTTGATGAGATTATTTGAACAGTGGAGCAGACCCCAGGGGCTGAAAGACCTCTCCTGTTCCCAGTGTATGTGTGTGACCAGGGAAGTCCCACACTCACTGCCTGTTCCATGATGAGCTGAGTGCTGTCAATCAGGGTGATAGTTTATGTGAAACACTTATTGGCATCTCTTTGGGTATTACCTGCGGTAAAAAAAAATCAGTCTCACTAGTAATGCTTCTTCATCACTCAGAGCGTAGCTTCAAACTGTGACCACCAGCAGTTACTGCCCATGTTAGTGTATAGAAAATAGAGTGTGCCCAATACCTGCAGAACCACACACTATCAGAACTAACACCCACTTCAGGATATATGTGGGAAAGTTATTATCACACTGGGTTTTAAAAAAATTGATGGTACAGGGGGTTAGCAAATTGGCATGGATAGAAGATTGGCTGACTAACAGGAAACAGCGAGTAGGTTGGCAAGGTTCAATGAGTGGTGTGCCACAGGGGCCAGTGCTGATGCCTCAACTATTTACAACTTATATCAACGACTTTGATCAAGAGAGAGCAGGTATGGTTACAAAATTGGCTGGTGACCCAAAGATAGTTCAGAAAGCAAGTTGTGAACTGAACGCAAGGAAGCTACAAAATGATGTAAACAATTACATTGGCAGATAAAGAGCTGGCAAAAAGAGCACAACGTGGAAAAATGTGAAGATGTCCATTTTGACAGAAAGAATTTTAAAAAAGGCATATTATCTAAATGATGAGGTTTAAGACCTCTGAAATGTAGGGAGATCTGGGTGACCTGCTGCATGAATTACAAGAGGTATAATAGGTAGTTCAGAAAGATAATATAATGTTATGATTTATAGCAATAGTAATTGTATGCAAAAGTTAGAAAGTTATGTTCCAGTTATACAGGGCGGGACCATATCTTGAGAACTGCATATAGTATTGGTCGCTTTATTTAAGAAAGGATGTCAATACATTTGAGGAAGTTCAGAGAAGGTTTACCAGACTAATACCTAGAACAAGTGATTTATCTTACGAGGAAAAGTTGGGCAGTTAGGCTTGTATCCTCTGGAGGTTAGCAGAATAAGGATGACTTGATTGAAACATATAAAATGCTGAAGGGTCTTGACTAAGTGGATGTGAAGAGGACATTTCCTCTTGTGGAAGAATTGTGAACCAGGGGTCACCCAATTAAAACAGAAGAAGTGAATTATTTACTCTTATAAAATGAGTCTTTGGAACTGTCTTCCTGAAAAGTTGGTGGAGCCAGAGTCCTTGAATATTTTAAGGCAGAGGTGGATTCACTCCAGTAAATAGGGGGTGAAATATTATCAGGGATAGGCATGAGTGTGGATTTGAGATTACAGTCAGATTGGCCATGAACTTAGAGTCATAGCCATTGAGTCATACAGCATAGAAACAAGCCCTTTGGCCCATGTCAACGCTGACCAACAAACACCAAACTACACTAATCCCATTTACAGCACTTGGTCCATAGTTACTGTGCCCTGGCATTTAAAATGCCCATCCAGATGCTTCTTTAACATTGTGAGACTACCTATCTCCACCACCTTCTCAGGCAACACATTCCATATTTCCACCACACTCTGGGTGAAAATATTTTTTTCTCAGATTCCCTCTAAACCGGTCTCATTGAATCATGGAGCAGGCTCGAGGTGTCTGCTCTGACTCCTTGTTTGAAAAATACCTGATTTCTATTAAAACAAACATGAATTCAATTCTGGGATGTAGATTGGTGCCGAGATGTTTCTTTCAGATGACGTTTGTTTCTTTTAATTTGACACTCAACAGTATGAACTTAGTCCATAAGATTATACAATACAAGTATTAGACCGTACAGACCAGGGAGTTTGCTCTACCATTCGATCACGGCTGGAAATGTTTCTCAACCCCATTGTCCTGCCTTCTCCCCTTTGATCCCCTCACTAATCAAGAAACCCATCTATCTCTGTCTTAAACACACTCAAATGACTTGCCTTCCATAGCCTTCTGCCGTCTTCAATCATCAAGTGTAATGTGAAGACCTCCTGGGCTTCTACAGAAAGTATAAGACTACAATAAGATATATGGTTATTTATGAAAATTAAAATGTAAATTAGTTGACAGTGGATTACAAATACTTTAATTGATAAAGTAAGTTTCATTTAAAGTTTTTGAGAAGATTTGTAGCTCGGGTTGTGGATGAGGTTGTAGACTTGATCACTGAGCTGGTGGGTTTCATGAGATGTTTCGCCATCCTGCAGTCAGTGCATCTCCAGTGAAGCATTGGTTTTCCGTCCTGCTTGTTATTTACATGCGTCAGTTTGCTGGGGTGGTTGACATTACTTCCGGTTCTGTTCTCCAGTGGTTTGTATGACGGGTCCCAGTCTTACCTAGCAGGGTGACGAAACGTCTGCAACCAAACACACTGGCTCGGTGAGCAAGTCTACCACCTCCTTCACTTATAATAGATTGTACTGCAAACTCAACAGGATCTTTCTTTAGGATAAATTAATAGATACTGTGAGGTGTTACCGTGCAAAATCTAAATCTAAAAATCTAAATCAAATTGTCTAGACCTGTACAATTTAAAATATATTGTTCAATTTTTTCTCTTTCAGAGTGACCATTTAAGATTCAGATGTGTAGACTAATTTTCTTTTTTAATAAGTTAAGTGTCCTCAGCCATGTTTGTGCAGCTCGAAGGAGTTTGAATTGTGTTCTATTTAAATTCACATCGTAAAATGATTAACTGTAAGATTAGATTTTGACAATATTGTTCTGTTTTGTGCAAGTGACTGAAGCCTACAGTTTTCGTGCTTAAAAATCTTCTGCCTTCAAATGTGTGCTGCTGACCTTTCTTTAAATTTAGTCAATATACCAATTAAATAGTGCAGGAGCTTGTAAAGGAAAGTCAATCATTTATCAAGGAGATAAAAGGTACTGCAGATGCTGGAGAATCCGAGATAACAAGCGTGGGGCTGGATGAACACAGCAGGTCAAGCAGCATCATAGGAGCAGGAAAACTTGACGTTTCGGGCCTAGACCCTTCATCAGAAATCTGATATAGATGGCATGCTGGTTCTTCATACTGCTCACCCGATCAGGAAAGGAGACAATGTCTCCATGTTTAAGCAGCTGCGCAGAAGGGGGAAAGAATTTGGCTCGCCCTGCTGATTGTTGAACAAACCCCTCTAAAAGTTGCTGCAGAAGCCAGAGTCCAGAGACCTCCTCTTTGAGCCTTGCACCCCCTGTACATGATGGATGTCCTGTCTCGGGAACCAACGGAAATGATGCCTCTACTCAATAGTGGGGAAACAGCATTGACTGACTTTACCTATTGAGCATCTAATGGCCTCAGCCATTCCCACCACTGGAAAATGCCACAGTAGCACGAATGTGTCAGGGAACCCCTCAGCCACAGCTCTCCCACAATTTACTAGTACCACAATCTCCACCACTCCTTCCAGCAAAATAACTCCCCTCCCCTCATTCTGAACCACCTGGGGGCCACTGTTTCTCTCCCCACTGACACTGTCTGCCCTGCTGAGGATTTTCAGCACTAGTTCTTTTTTGCTTGTTTTACTAGTTTTCCAGGATCTGCAGTATTTGGATTTTATATTAATATTGTTTTTAACTGCCTTAATTAGATTTGGCCAGTTTGGAACATATGACACATGTCAGTCAAGACTCAATAAAATTAGCAACTTAAACAAAAAGTGGCATTGTTGGTGCAGACTCGCTGGGCAACAGGCCTTTTCTGTGCCGTATGACTCGCGGACACTAAAAATAAAAGGAATGATCATTCAAAGGCAATGCCTTTGCTTCCCAGTGTCCACTGTCCAATCCAGCTTAGAATTCCTAAATTCAACCAACATCTAGAGATGCACTCTGTGACCCTGTCCAACGCCGTAGGAAGTTGTCATTCAGAATAAAATCCTGCAACTTTTATGTTTCAAAACTTGGAACAAAGAACTTCCTCCTTACACACTTATGTGCACGCTCATCTTTCTCACACTCTTGAGCGCCTCAGCCAGTGTCAGGGCTTGATATTCACCTTTTTAAGCGTCAATCAGCCCGAGGCCTCCAATCCCCTTGGCACTGGCTACAGTTACAATGTTTTGTCAGTGAAACAAAGCAAATTGACATTAAAGGATGTTATTAAAATTTTCGCGTTTTGTGCTGTTTGCTGCTGTGCATTCTATCTGATAGTTAGTTTAATTTTGCTCATTTTATACTTAGTTGCCTGACATGTGGTTTGAAAGGAGGAGTTAGTGTTGATTTCAAATACAGGGTGACAATAAATGGTGATAAATGGTACGATACATGCATTGCTAGCTACAGTTTCATCTGCATGATCACTGTCAGTTGTTTTTTTTTTGATCATTCTTTTCCAACTGGACAACTTTACATTCAGTATCTGTGCATATGATCATTGAATGATCTGGTAATTTCTGAGTGGTACAACAACTCAGTAGGAAAGTGCTGTGCAAAGTGTCATTTTAACTGAGTTCAGTCACTATCACAAACCACATCTCCAGAGGGAGGATCACGTGTGCCTTTTTTAATGATGTGGAGGTGCCCGTGTAGGACTGGGATGAACGAAGTCACAAGTCACACAGCACCAGATTATAGTCCAACAGGTTTATTTGAAATCACAAGCTTTCAGGGCGCTGCCCTTTCATCAGGCTGACAAAGGAGCAGTGTTCAAAAGCTTTTGTTTTCTAATAAACCTATTGGACTATAACCTGGTGTCATGTGACTTCTGACAGTGCCTGATTATAAAGCCTGGAGGAGATGAGAAACCATGATTTGAGTGTTTCTAAATAAGTCCTGTAATCAGGATGCAGAATACGTGTTGAAGTAATTCAGAGGCTATAGTATTAGAAAAGGAAGGGGAGAAGGAAATTTGCTTTTAGTATTCGTGATATTTGGAATAATTTTGCATGTGCCACCCCCATACCTTGTACCGTTGTAATTTTGGAGGAGGTACATCTTCATGTGGATAAAAAGCCTCCTTCCTCTTGTGTGGGGGTGACATGGTCCCCAGTTTACATCAGAATCTGCCATTGCACTGTCACCTCCAATTTGTTCCAGCGTGGAATGAATATGGTTAACCTGTTCAAACTGTGTGTGAAATTGGAGTAGCTAGCAATTGAATTAGTTTCAATTATCATTGTCACATCACTAACTGAAAGTTAGTTTAGGAGCACAGTTCCCCTTTCCCCAAACCACATTATCAGATAAGATCTGTCTGGCTTCTGTTAGTGGATCACCTCGCAAAATCAGTTGAGTTTTTTTACTGTGTGCATTTGAATTGCATCATATTTCTAAGAAAGAAACACTTATTCTGAACGACATGAGCTGTTAAAGGATTAACTTTAGGCAATGATTATTTGTTGAAATGAATCAATGTATTGATCACCTGTTGATGTTCATGACTTATTGTGATTGAAATGGGAGATTCTGTATTCCATTTTGCTGATTCCAAGTTTCAGATATTCTTGCAGTTTGTTTGTTAGTTTGTAAGTCTGGAAGATTTCTTATGTTTCATGAAAATTAAATTAAAATAAAACTAAATTTCCCTCCTGACTTCCAAAGCATTTCTGTTTTATTGGTTATTGTATGTTCCTTACTCAAAGCAAAGCATCAATTTATCTGGAATCTGTAACATTGTGAATTATCCCAAGAAGTGTCAAATTGCTGAAGTCACATGGGGGATGTTAGAACAAAAAGCTTCATCAAAGAGGTCAATTATAAAGAAATAAGTAAGAGAGAGAGGCTTAGGCTCACAATTCTAGAACTTGTGAACCAAGGAACTGAAGATTGCATTAATGGCTGATTGAAAATAAAGTTGGTTGTGTGGTTGGTTTGCCCACTGAGCTGGTTCCTTAGTTTGCAGATGTTTCATTGTCCTGATGGGTAACATCATCAGCGCAGTGTCCAATGAAGCACTGTTGTTTTCCAGCTTGTTATTTAAATTCTGGGATGCGTTGGAATTGGTTACCTCATTTCCGGTTTATCTTTGCAGTGGTGTGTATTTGGGGTCTAAGATATCTTCTACAGGAAGACACAGTACACCCCGACACATTTGTCATGTTACCGTCCATCAAGAACGTATTTGAACTGACCACAAGACTCCTGAGGCCACTGGGCATCAGAGTAGCACACAAACCCACATCAATCCTACACCAATTGCTAACAAGAACCAAAGACCCTTTACCCACTATGGACAGAACCAACGTAATATACAAGATTCCATAAGGGGACTGCGACAAACATTACATTGGACAGACAGGAAGGAACCTGGCTACGAGAATACAAGAACACCAACTAGCAAGAAAAAGACACATGCAGACAAGGAGAGCCATCAGTTTGATTGGGACAATGTCAGGATCCGAGGACAAGCCAAACAGAGACAAGCACGGGAATTCCTGGAGGCCTGGTTCTCCACCAAGGCGGCCATCAATAAGCACGTAGAATTAGACCTTATATATACACACCACTGCAAAGAAAAACCGGAAATGAGGTAACCAATTCCAAAAGACCCCAGAGTTTAAATACCAAGCGGGAAAAACAACCAACAACACTTCGTCGGAAGCTGCACTGATGTTACCCAGCACGGTAACGAAACGTCTGCGAACTAGTGAACCAGCTCAGCGAGCCAACCAACCACAGCATCCACAACCCGAGCTACAAATATACTCAAGAACCTTTAAGTTGGTGATTCGGAAGAGATCAGAGTCGGGAGAGTGCAAGGGCCTCAGAGTGACATGGAGCTGAGGAAGGTAAGAGAGCAAAAAGGTAGAGCCATGGAAAGGTCTGAAAACAGAGGCTTCACAGGACTGCAAGCTAATGGCACGGGAAAGGGAGCACTGGCTTGATATAAATTTAAGATCACACTGAAGAAGCATCACTCTCATTGCAATGATCAAAATTTATTCGAAGAAACCCCATCCGACGTAGGAATACCGATACCTTTGTTGTGCCAAGTCCTGTGTGCATTTTGTGATTTGTAGTGCAAAGTCCAGGAGATCAACAAATCGCAAAATGATTACAGCATAAAACGAGGTCAGTCATGATCTTGGGAATCCTTCAGTTCTGGAAAAGCCCCAGAGGATTGGAAAACTGCCAATGTAACAAACTTATTCAAAAAGGAAAGGAGGCAAAAAGAACAGTTAGGCCAGTGCATTGAACGTCTGACTAACATTTTCAGATGTTAACAATTATAAAGGATGTTATGGCACAACATTTCATGGGCATCACTGGCTGGGCCATTCATGTTTATCCAGAGGCAAGTTAACAGCCAGCCACATTGCTGTGGGTCTCGAGTCACATGTTAGAGAACCTTCAATCTGTAGTTTAAATTTAATATTCTTGCAAGTTTCCATCTGCAATCTCAACATCTCCCCCTTTCTTTAGAGATGATGATTACTGTTTTGCACTTCATTGAACCGAACTTGTATCTCCATTGAACAACAAAAACACGTCGACTGCATCTCTTGCCTTTCCCACACCTCAGCCCTCACACCCACAGCACCCCCCCCCGCAATAAAAACAAAGACAGAAATCCCCTTGTCCTCATGTATCACCCCATTAACCTCTGGGATTCAACGCATCATTCGACACCACTTCCACCCCCTGCAATCTGACCCCATTATGAAGACCTTTCTCCAACCAACATAAATCAGGAATTAAAACCTAATATAATGGTTGATTGTTGCAAAGCCCCATCTGGGTCACTAATATCCTTTAGGGAAAGAAATCTGCCGTCTTTGCCTGTTCAGGCCGACATGTGACTCCAGACCCACTTCCAAAGGGACCGCTCTTTCTGAGACTCCCTTGTCCATTCCACACCAGCCGCACCACCCCCGGCACTTTTCCCTGAAACCGCAGGAGGTGCTACACCTGCCCCTGCCCCTCCACTTCCCTCCTCACCTCCATCCCAGGCTCTAAAAACAACCAAACGGATGCTCATCTGCACATCCGCTAATATAGTCTGTTGCGTCCGTTGTCCCCGATGTGGTCTCCTCTACATCGGGGAAACCAAGCGAAGGCTCGGAGACAGCTTTATGGAACACCTACGCTCAGTTCGCGACAAACGACAACACCTCCAAGTCGCGAACTACTTCAACTCCCCCTCCCACTCCCTGGATGACTGCTCTGTCCTGGGCCCCCTCCAATTTCACAACGACCCGGAAACTGGAGGTGCAGCACCTCATTCCGCCTTCAGAACCTACAACCTAAAATCTCACTGTGGACTTTACCAGCTTCAAAATCTCCCCACTCCTGGCCTCATCCCAAGACCACCCCCACCGCTCATCCCAGCCTCCTTGACCTATCCGTCTTCTCTCCCACCTATCCACTCCTCTCACATCACTGGCCAATCCCCAGCCCACCACCCCCAATGCCCCCACCACCTGTTTATTTCAGAGCCCCCTTCCCCTCTCTCTCCCCCATTTCCAAAGAACGGTCCTAACCCAAAACGTCAGCTTTCTTGCTCCTCTGATGCTGCCTGGCCAGCTGTGTTCCTCCAGCTCCACCCTGTACTATCTCAAAACATGTGGATGTTTTTTGGTCGAGTGAGCGGTGGGGGGTGGGGGAAGCCTGTTCCATCTTCATTCTGATTGGTGAAACAATTCCACTTTTCAATTAGAATTCTAAATCTTAACAGAGTGCAGTTTGTTTGGGTTTGACTAAACTTGAATGAAGGTGGCTTCTTGGCAAAACAAGGAAGCAGTTTAAAACTAATTTGAGAATCACAAAGTGAGGTTCCGTGAATGGCTGTAATCAAGCCTTTCCAGACAAAGAGAAAATGACATCAACCTGGCCATTCTAATCTTATTCCATCAGTCTCTGAGCTGCTGACAATAATTCGGTTGTCTCACCATCTTTACAGCCACAATAAGCCCTGGGGCTGTTATGTACTCCCCTTCGCCGATCCACTGAAGGTTTTTGGCTGGTTTTCATGTGTTAGTATAAAGGCCTCTTTCTTCTCCTGAATCTTTGTTACTGCAGTCGTGCTCTCAGTACTCGATCCATGTGCCTTATCCTCCCACATCAACAGAGCATATTACTTCATAGCACTTTGTTTAAGTCATATGTATTGACAAAATTGAGCTTTTATGTAGCAAAACTGAAACACTTATGGTTTTCACCTTTTAAATTGCCATGTGAAGATGCTTGCTGTCTTTAGAATTGAAGACTTTAGTTTCGTTTCTGTTCTTGTTCCCTCAATTTCTATGAAGAAGCTTTGCTCCTTTTATTCAACTGAACAGCAACAATTTCTCTCAATTTCAGCAGGCACCACCATTATTTCAACTAAAGTGTATTAGGAATGATAAGGACAGAAAATTATGCTGTCTTTAAAAAAAGGACAGTTTCTACTGAGGGGTTGGGGGAGGTTTGAGCTTTAACCCACAAACAGAAAAAACAAGAGATAAAAGGTACTGCAGATGCTGGAGAATCCGAGATAACAAGCATGGGGCTGGATGAACACAGCAGGTCAAGCAGCATCATAGGAGCAGGAAAACTTGACGTTTCGGGCCGAAACCCTTCATCAGAAATTTCTGATGAAGGGTTTAGGCCCGAAACA
>JAHRHZ010000250.1:6962869-6981935 GCA_024137785.1 Ginglymostoma cirratum
GGTCTAGGCCCGAAACGTCAAGCTTTCCTGCTCCTATGATGCTGCTTGGCGTGCTGAGTTCATCCAGCTCCACACCTTGTTATCTCGGATTCTCCAGCACCTACTATCTATGAGTAAACTGCATTCACTGCTTGAGCTCTGTTCTACTGGTCTCTTCTGCCCAAATCATAAGATTTTAATTTACATAGCACCATTCACATCTTCAGTATGTCCTAAAACATTTTACAACCAATGAAATATGATTGAAGTGTGGTCATTGTTTTAATGTAGGAAACACTATGGCCAATTTGCACACAGCAAGATTCCATATAACTGCATTGAGATAATGACCAAATAATCCGTTTTACTGGTATTAAGGGAGCAATCATGGCCAGGACATTTGGGAAGAATTTCTTGTGCCAAAGCATCTTTGACATCCATCTGAAAAAGCATGAGGAAGCCCAATTTATCAGCGTTCTGAAGAAGAATCATTCCAGATTGGAAACATTAACTCTGTTCCTCTCATTTAATGGAATGTGCGTAGCTGGCTCGGACAGCGTTCATTGTCCATCCGTAATTTCCCAGAGGTTAGCAGTCCACCATATTGCTGTGGGTCTGGAGTTACTGTAGGCTAGACTAGGTAAGGATGGCGGTTTCCTTCCTTAAAGGATGCTAGTGAACCAGATAGGTTTTGACAGCTGACATTTCAGTTCCTGAAACTTCCAGTATCGACAGGACTTTTATTTCAATTTACTGTCGCAAAGATCATGACTATCTGACGGTTTGATTGCTTGAAATAGAGTTTTGTAAACCCTGCAGCCTAGAATTAGACTGGAATGGGGAAGGGGGTAGCTGATTTTTAGGCGTGTAATCCTCGCTGTGTAAATGCTGAAGTCCTTTGCTCCTCCTCCTCGACCTGATCTCAGAAACTCTCCTCCCCACAGCCTCAAACAGCAACTAGGGAAGCGAGGAGGCAGCTGAACAAGGTTCCGGAACACAGAGACACACACACACACACACACAGAAGCCTGAGGATAGTCCCTACTCCCGGAGTTAACGCCAAGAGCAGGAAAAGGTACCGCAATTTCTCACTCACACCAGCAACTCTTTCCGAGTTGCTGGCTATAGTTAATGGTTGTTACCGGGTTTTTGAGAAGAGGTTGCGAGCAAGAATTGCAGACCGGAGATCAGAGTTTTAATCTCCTTTAAACATGAAGCATCGAGTGCAACTTCATCCCTTTCGAGTGTCCGCGTGTTGATTCAGTGTTTCCGTTCTGCTCCTATTGCTGGTCTGAGCACAGGACATTTTTCTCCAGCTATCAGCACAAACCTATCACCTTGTTGCAATCTTGCAGCTTTGTTTCAGTCTTTACCCAGAAATGACAATTTCGTTGATGGGGCCATCGGGATAAGGCATCGATTTCTCCAGATGTTCCCGAATTTCAGGCGGAATGTGTTGTGTATTTTGATTTCAGGAGCTGTGTGCTGAGCTTCTGGGGCAGATGGTGTTATGTTTCAGTCCGTTCTTCACATGGTCTCCAGTCAGGGCGGAATTGATATGTTTCCCGATTAATCCTAGTTGTTACACTTAACAGTCACTCCACTGTGCAACAGGAACACAAGAGAGTGACTTCTGGATTTAGTCCACTCTCCTCCATTCAGTCTCCTACTGCAGAAATTCTTTGTCTGGCAGCTCCCTCTGTCATTTCCCTGACATTGAGTCAGAGCACATTTCCGTCTTAGCATTGGCCAGAGGGACCCTCTGACAGTTGAGTGCCTGGCATCACTAAACCAGGACATGGTGGGAATATGGTTCCCTAGGTAAAGCTATAGACTAGAATAGTCTAAGGCATAAAGACCACTTTCTGTGACTTGGCTTCATTTCTTCCTATCACTGTAACATCCATCAGGCATTGAGATTTTGTTTATTCATTAGTGGGACATGGGCATTGCTGGCTGGACCAACATTTCTTGACTGTCCCTAGTTGTCCTTGAGAAGGTGGTGGTGGTGAACTGTCTTCTTGGACCACTGCAGTCCATCTGCTGTAGGTACACCCACAATACCATTGTAGGGGGAATTCCGGGATTTTGACCCAACACCAGTGAAGGAATGGCAATATATTTCTGAGTCAGGATGGTGAGTCACTTGGAGGGAAAATTGCAGGGGGTGGTGTTCCCATGCGTCTGCTGTCCTTGTCCTTCGAGATGGAAGTGGTCATGGGTTTGGAAAATGCAGTCTAAGGATCTTTGGTGAATTTCTGCAGTGCATCTTGTACATAGTACACACTGCTGCCACTGAGTGTCGGTGGCAGAGGGAGTGGGTGCTTGTGGATGTCGTGCCAATAAAGTGAGCTGCTTTGTCCTGGATGATGTCAAGCTTCTTGAGTGTTGCTGGAGCTGCTACCATCAAGCAAGTTGGGAGAGTTGCATCACACTCCTGATTGGTATCTTGTAGATGATGGACAGGAGGGGAGTTACTCTCTGCAGTATTCCTAGCCTCTGACCTGATCTTGTAGCACTGTGTTTATGTGGCTAGTCCAGTTGAGTTTCTGCTGGAGATACTGTTGGTTTACTCCTGAAGATGCTATGTAAATGCAAATTGCTGTTGAGGGATAACCCATACAGAGTCAGCAGCCCATGGAAAGGAGAGAACAAAAACAGGATAAGACTTGAGTTTTTATATTAAATATTACTGTGGATGAATCCAACAAAATGTTTTTATTTTACAACCGAGGTACATATTGAGTTTGTGAGGCAGCCACAAGCCTCCAGCCAGCCTTTGTTGTTCCTCTTTTGTCTTGTGTGTCAATATTTACTGAGTTTTAAGAAATACAGGATATGCATTGCAACAGAAAACATTAAATGCAGAATGAAAGCTGCATTTGATGCCAAACGTGAAACAGGCATTAACAAAAACTGAGGAAAAACACAAAATAGCAAACAATAATTTTGCTTTGGGTGCAAAAATCCTTGCAATGTAAATTCTCACAGTGAAAAAAAATGAACCCAGCCTTAAATGCTGTAGTAAAACAGGAACCATTGCGGCATATTTGTGCAGCTTGACATTGGTTTTTAAAAAAAAGTTTGTCGCTTTAAGAAAACAAATAAATGAAGCAAAAAGAACTGTTGTCTAAATCTCCATTTGGAAATTGTAATTAATATTCACAAAAACAAACAATCGTAGCACTTTATCAAAATCTTTAAGTCCTTTGATAATTTTTAGTGGAACCCATCACTGAGGGAAAGATCAAACAGAGTTTCAAAGTGATCCACTGAATTTTGATGCACATCTGGAATTTTTGGCACTTTTCTGATGTTGGCATTGACCAATGATTGAGAGGTGTTTCTATCAGTTGTCAGTTTGAAATTTGAGGCAGGCTGTGGTCACACGACTCCTGTTATTCAGACTGTTCAGTGTGGGCTTTATCTCCATCACTGACGGATCACGAGATTTTTTTTCCATTTACATTGCTTTGTGAATTAAAAAAAAATTAACTGGCATTTATCATGTAGTCACTGTTATGATGCTGGAAATGTGGCAGCTAATGTGTGCACAGAAAGATCCCACAAATGGCAATGGTATAATTATTGTTTTAATAACGGTCATTGTATTGAGGGGAATTCCCCTGTATGCCTTCAAAATAGTCAACATAGAACATTAAACAGTACAGCACAGTACAGGCCCTTCGGTCCACGATATTGTGCCAACCTATTATCCCACTAAGATCAATCTACCCTGCATACCCTACATTTTACTATCCTCCATGTGCCTATCCAAGAGTCGCTTAAAAATCTCTAAAGTATCTGACTCCACTACTACTGCCGGCAGCTCATTCCACACGCCCACCACTCTCTGTGTGTAAAGAACCTACCTCTGACAGCTCCCCTATACCTTCCACCAATCACCTTAAAATTATGCCCCCTGGTGATAGTCATTTCCATCCTGGGAAAAAGTCTCTGACTATCCACTCTATCTATGCCTCTCATCATCTTGTACACCTCTATCAAGTCACCTTTCATCCTTCTTCGCTCCAACAGTGCTGTAGAATATATCTCTGACAGGACAAAAAAATGAAGAAGAACAGTACAGCACAAGAACAGACCGTCCAGCCTATCAAGACTATGTTGACACATGATGCATTTCTAAACTAAAATCCTTCTGCCATTAAGTGGCCTGTATCCCTCTATTCCCTGCTATTCATGTATCTGTCAAGATGCTCCTTCAATGTTGCAGTTGCATCCACCTCCACCTCCTCCTGTGGCAGTGCATTCCAGGCAGTTACTACACTCTGTGTAACATTCCGACCTCTCACGTCTCTATTTAAACTTAACCCTTTTTACCTTAAACATATCAGTTCTACATTTCATCCAGAGGACAGCATCTCCAACAGCAATCTCTTATCTCCAACTGTCCTTCAGTCTGACCCTCCCACAGCACTGACCCTCCGACAGTGCGGTGCTCCCTCAGCGCTGCCCCTCCGACAGTGCGGCGCTCCCTCAGCGCTGACCCCCGACAGTGCAGCGCTTCTTCAGTCTTCTCGGTATGATTCTAATCCATGTTATATTTTTGAGGATGCCTACAGCTGTGGGTTCAGAGAGAGCAATTCCAGATGACAGCCCATTAAATGCTGAGCAAAGCAACTTAGCATGGGAAATGGAATTGACAACATGCAAGCCATCATGGTCCATTCTGCTGACACTCTGGATGAAATTCAGTCTCAGCGAACAGACAAAGTGGGTTTTGATGAATCTGTTACACACTGCGTAAGCAATGAAAAATTAATTCACATTGGCTTGCTACAGTTCACCTTGCACATTCATCTAAAAAGAAATGTTACCAGCTCATTGTTTTGGCTGAATCATCATTCATGAGCACTTTGGACTGATACTTGAGTGTAGAGAGCAGCTTAATAAGAGATATTGTCTTTAAGACAACAGTGCGAAGTTCAAACAAGAAATACAGTGCGTTCTTAGTCATTTATAACTGTTCAGTTCCAGTGACTGAACTACTTCGGATTATTTTTCAGAAATTTGCAATTTTCATTCAATATTGCATCTGGTCATTGGAAAATCCAATGACATGAAACAGAAATAAAGATTCCACAAAGATGTGGAAGGCATATCGATGCTGATAGGAGCAGAAATTAAAATTTTCTCGAGTAACATGTGACACCAAGGGAAGACAACTGATGCAAAGTATGAAATGGGACTGGTCCTCTCCTTGCTCTTTTTCCTGAGGGTTTGGGGCTAAGGGTGGTTATGATCCGATAGCAAGGACTATGGTCTCCCTGTTGCCATTATTAGCAATTTCAGTTCATTGCATTGTGTGATCACAAGCAAATGGACTGTAATCATATCTTCACTTCAGGTGACAAATTGCTGTTCCTTTCTCAGGATCATCGTATTTTTAAATCAGTATTCAGATGATTTAGCTGAAAGCCAGTTGATCTCCCTGGAACTGAATAGTGATGCAATTAGATTACCTGAAATCCTTCCCTTTGCTGAAATATTGTATCTTTAACAATACTTTCCTGTCCATCTCTGCAATCATGACAATATTGTTAGTAACATTTCTCTAACATTTATCATGTTCAAGTGATAAGTGAGACATATTGACCTTCCGAGATGAGGTTGTGTATTGGAGTAATGCTGGATTTGGTTAAACTAACATGAAGAGACTTGCCCTGGGTGCAGTAAGAATGAATTTCAACACAAGGTGAAAAGTCCTCTTGTTTATTCATGAGCACATTGATGTCAATGGTGTTTTGACATATTTGACACTACATGCCAGATAAACTGAGATAAGGATTTGTGTGAAAATAACAGAAAACAGAATTTCCATGAGCTGCATTGAGATGTGATAGAGTGACAATGATCAACAGCAATGTTCCACAACTTGAATTTTTAAAAATAATGAAATATTCCGTTTTGCAGAATCACAATCAATCAAACAAGGTATAACACAGTGTGGAGCTGAAGGATCAGCTCCAGACAGAGTCAGAGGAGCAGGAAAACTGACGTTTCTGATCGGGACCCTCTTTCTTACTATCTCCAAACAAGATCTAACCTGCTTTAAGTTTCAGAAGGAAATATTGGGCAGATGACTAAATAGGTACTTCTATAGAGACAATGAGAGGTCAGGAGGCAGAGAGGCTTTTTTTCCTTATGGGATGTGGGTATCGCTGGGTGGCCAACATTTATTGCCCATCCCTAGTTGCACTTAAAAAGGTGGGGGTCAGCTGCCTTCTTGAACTGTTGCAGCCCACCTGTGGGTTGACCCACAATGCCATCAGGGAAGGAATTCCAGCATTTTGACCCAGTGACAGTGAAGGACCAGCAATACGTTTCCAAGCCAGGGTGGTGAGTGGCTTGGAGGGGTACTTGCAAGGGATAATGTTCCCATGTGTCTGCTGCCCTTGTCCTTCTAGATGGAAGTGGTCGTGGGTTTGGAAGGTGCTGTCTGAGGATCTTTGGTGAATCTTACAGTTTGTAGATAGTCCACACTGCTGCTACTGAGCATTGGTGGTGGAGAAGATAGGAGAAAAACAAGAGAAAAATGTGGTAAAGAGCTGGGGAAGGAGCTTGTTCAGAGTAAATTTAGATCAATGAAATCTGGTAGAGGCAACTAATTCAATAATCCTGATATTTATGACAACGGAAAACCTAAGCAGATGAATTGTTCACATGAAGGATTTAATTACCCAGTTAGAAGTTAGGAGTAAAGAGAAAAATCCCTGTTGATTGATGGAACACAAATAATACTTTTTAACATTATTGGCCTCCTCCTGGTCCTGGCAATGTTTAGATGACAACTTGAAAAATCCATTGGGAAGCCTGAAAGTATCTCTGGAGGATTTTAAAAATGATTGATGACCAAAGAGATCTGGGATTTTAACAACATATTAAGCTTTTGATCCAATCGACTTAACCAGTACTTGATTTTATTGTGTTTTTGAAAATACCCTTGATGCTCCTGTTGCTACCATTAAAATAATTCAAAGCTTCCATCACAAAATATTCAACATTGAATGAAATGTATATGAGAAACATTATGGAATCTGTTGCTATGGAAACGGGAATGCAGAGGAGGAGTTCACATCTGACCTCCTGTGACATTGTGACCTATCTTTACTTATCATTAGAAATGGCTTCCCTGTCCAGTGAATGCCGAAAAGAGGCATGTTGAAATTTCAGTGAATTTCCTTGATAAAGGAAACATTCATTTGCGAGCAGTCATGAGGGAAAATGGTTAATAAACTCTTTCAGAACACATGCAGAGGGCAATCAAATAACAACGCTCTCCTTGTACATCATAATTCGAGCTAAAATAAAACTGGGGTCAGAGTGAGTGCAAGTCACTGTGAGTCGAGAGAGAATTTGCAGCAAGCTAGTCCTTAGTCAAGACAGAGATGGTCCAAAAAATAACTCAATTGTGTTATGATGCATTTAACATGAAAATATTCCTCCAATTAGATATGAAAAGTTGTACGAGGGATCTAAACTGAAACAAATAAAAATTAAATTAGAAACAAATATTAGGAAGAGTTTTATTTCAGAAGTGTGGACTATTTGAATAACTTACCAGACATGTGTTCCTGGGTGAAAGCACCAGGGGCATTCAGGGTGTCTGGATGTTAATATTCAGAGTCTTAGAGCAATGTAATTTGAGGGACTGAAAAGCCTTTTCATATTCTTGTTTCTTCAATTCTTGCTTTCATAGGAACATAAGAAATAGATACAGAAGTAAGCCATTTCAGCCCCTGAAATCTACACTTCTGTTCTGTAAGATGGTCATGAATCTGCCCAGGCCTCATCTGTTCTTTTTTGCCAAACCATCATAGTTTTCAGCTCCCTGATATTTCAGGTAAAATCTGTTTGGCTTTTCTTTAAATATTTTTAGTGATCTAACCCGTACAACTCACTGGGGTGGAGAATTCCAGATTTTCACTATGCTCCGGGAGAACAAATTCCTTTGCATCCCAGTTGTAAATATGTCCACCTTTACTCTGTAACTATAGTCCGCTGTTTGAGACTTTCTTCTCATAGAAACATCTTCTCAATATCTCTCCCAACAAGCTCCCTCAGAATCGTGTATATTTCAATAAGATTACACTTCATTCTTCTAAACTCTACTGAATAAAGACCTCACCTGTTTAGCCATTTCTGAAAAGATAAGTTGATTATTACGTCGACCATCATTGTATCAGTATTGAAGTGCGTTAGAGTAGTTTTCTCTGTGAAAGAAGTGCAACTATACAGTCTAAATTGTAGAAACAGTGATTTGGAACTCAGTGATCTGAAATGATCTGATAGCTCTTTACCTTTGTAGAAATTATTCTGTAGATTTAACTTCAATGAAAAGGCAGCTGTCTTCTTATGGCCTACGGGCATTTAAAAGAAGTGGATCATTAGTTATTTCATCTCGAATAGGCTTCATTGTCTAGGGCTTCAATTGTTGTTTTGAGCGAGAACCCCACCCTACGTGATTGGCTGAATTTCAGAAGCTATTACGCCTCTCAAATCAGCAACAATTGTATAAATATTCTGAGTGATGCGTAAGGGGTTATTGAAAGATTATCTGTCTTTGATATGGTTTCTGAGTGGATGTCTGTTTGTTTTTACAATTGATTGACCACTTGGTTATTTGTCAGGATAAATGCTTTGTTTGAGTGACAACTCTAGGAAGTTGTTAGAGATTTGAGAAAAGAAAAGCTTACAGAATTGTTATGATGCAGAAGGAGGCCATTTGGCCCGTCGTGCCTGCATCGGTTCAGTTGCCCAGTACCAATCTTCCACCTTTTTTTCCATTTCCCTGCACGCTATTTCTATCCAAATAATCATCCATTTCCCTCTTGAATGCCTCAATTGAAATTGCCTCCACCAGTGCATTCCACGTCCTAATTACTTGCTTCTTGAAAAAGTTTTTTTCTGACATCACTGACTTCATTTGCACATCATTTTAAATCAATGCCACCTTGTTTTTTTTTATTTTATAAGTGGGAACTGCTTCTCCCAATCTAATCTGTCCAGCCATCCTTGAGTTTGAAAACTTCTATCAAATTTCCTCTCAGCCTTCTTGTCTCCAAGGAGAACATTCCCAACTTTTTCAGTCATTAAGCTGGTCATCGAGTCTGTCCAGTGGGACAGTTACAGCCTTGGGTGAGAAAGAAACTCCAACCCCAACCCTTCCACAGGAGGTTGAGCCACTTGGCTTCAAGTCACTAGAAACAGTGGCCTTCTTTAGGCAACGACAAGATGCTAACAGGGATGTAATGGCATTGTGGTGTTGTGACAGGACTATTGATCCAAAGACCCGGGTAACATTTTGGGTGTCAGGTTTGAATCCTGCCATGGTGGATGGTGGAACTTGAATTCAATTTTAAAAAAAGGGAATCAAGAGTCTAATGATGATCCTGAAACTACTGTTGATTGTCAAAAAAAAAAAATCCGTTCACTAATGTCCTTTGTGGAAGGAAATCTGACATCCTTACCTGGTCTGGCCTCCATGTGACTCCAGACCCACAGCAATATGATTGACTCTTAACTGCCCTCTTGGCAATTAGAGATGGGCAATAAATACTGGACTAGCCAATGACTCCCATGTCACCTGGATATAAAAAAGGCAATAGGACTCTTGATTCCACATCCACTGTTGTCTTACAAACATAAGTATACGAAAACAGCCAACAATCTCTTAACCTTATGGTCTTATGGCCTTATGGTCTAACCACTGCTGTGCTGCAACCAAACACAACTCTCGCTGATGTAGATCTGACCTCAGAAGAGAATCGTAAAATAAATATTAATCATCCCAAACAGAATAAGTGAATCAGATGGTCACCACTAGCACACAGAATGACCTGGGATGGCGTGATATGGACTAAATGACCTCACTTAGGGTCAGGAGATCCAACACCAGGCAGCAGTTCATTCCTCCTGCCTCTTGCATGCTCAATGCTCAACTGCAATCCAGCAGAGTTTGCCAGATTATAATCTGCTTTATTTCTCCCCCTGATATTGTACTAGACATTATAATTGGCAGGAAACATCAAAGTCAAATACCCTGAAACCTGCGTTAAACAAGAAAGGGTTCAAAAGTGTGAAAGATTTTAACCTATTCATATCCATTTCAAAGAGTTCTCATTCCTATTACATAGTTCCTGATGTCTCACCATAGTGGAAACAGGATGAGTAGTTATGGAAAACACAGAGAGAAAACGGGGGAAAGTGGAGGCATGGAGGAATAGCGAGGAAGGGTGTGCAAGGTGAGAGAATGAGCAGGTGAGCTATATACGAATGATCTAGAAAGCTGGACTGATATTCCTCAGAAGTTTCGTGGGCATGGCAGCAAGCCCTCCTTTACACTCCTCCCTCTGCACCCCGCCATCCCTGCCCTTTCTGAATCTGCCTTTGGTCAGCCTCGTTAAGGGACAGATTAGAATCATATCTCGAGAGCTAAATAGAAGGAGGGGGACGGGGTGTTGCTGGACGAGATGACTGGTTTGTGTTGAGGCTCTCTGGAAGTGATTGACTCACATTTCCTGAAACTGAGATGGATGTCCAGTTTCACTGTCATTTCCCAGCTGGCATTTGTTTCACAGTCTGAAAAAGAGCTTGTTGTTGATTCGAAGTGTTTCCGAATATATACCATGCTAATAGTTCCTGCTCATACATCAGAACATTGTGTACAAGCAGTGACCTGTAAAGTTAGTCAGTCATTGTAATGAGCGTTCAGAGGCGTGGGGGATGAAATCTCGCCGTTTGGAAATGACATAACCTCCAAGAGACAAAAATGAAACGTTTCGGCATTTAAAATAGGTCTGTCCAACCAAAACTCTTACCGTCATGCATTGAAGTCTCCCTCAACCCAATACCTGAGTCACAATCAAAACAACTTGCTGCTTTTGATGCAAAGATCAGCTTTTTTAACCTAATAGCCCCTTGGTCAGCGCTTTCCAAATCCTTTCACTCCATGAACCTAACTCAAGGCGTGAAAACAGTCACAAACCCTCAGTGAAAGGCGGAGCAGGAGGATGGGGAGAGAGCAGGCAAAAGGGGGATAGGCAGCTGCTGTCTCAAAGCTCGTGACCTCAAAATTTCAGCTCATGACCCCCACTTTGGGAAGTCCTGACCAATACCCCAGAACTGACCAAACCATCATTTGTTGATTTGTACGTGAAGTAGTTTGATGCATGCAGTTAAATTGCTCACCCGCTCATGTTGTAATGAATCGCACTCTGAGAAGAAGATGAGAAAATGTCATTATAACAACAGCAATAGCAATAGAAAGGGAGAGTGCTCGATTCTGCCACTTCTCTCCCATGTTGATGGTTAGGAGGAGAACGGTGTGCACTGTGGGGCCAATGGCCTGTTTCTGGGTTATAAATACAGTACTGTACTATCTACTGCAGTTTGACAACATCTTTATGCTCTCACCTGAATCATGTGGTTAGAAAATAAACCACCTTGCAAACCTCATTCCTCACTAGAATACACCACAATCTCCATTTTATCTTTCAATTCCTTCCATTGCTGACAATCTCTATTTTTGTTAAAAATTCCATTAGTGAAAATTTTCTCCCCTCACATTATTATGTTCTATTCTCAGTCTAATTCTCACTGCCTGCTTCTCCTGAACTGTTCTCTTCCACTCAATAATTATCAATGCTCATCTCTCTATGTTAATCTCACTGCTCCTTGTCATTATTTCCATTATAAGAGATAACAAGGTGTGGAGCTGGATGAACACAGCAGGCCAAGCAGCATCAGAGGAGCAGGAAAGCCTGACGTTTCGGGCCTAGACCCTTCTTCGGAAAATGGGCTCAGCTTTTCTGATGAAGGTTCTCGGCCCGAAATGTCAAGCTTTCCTGCTCCTATGATGCTGCTTGGCCTGCTGTGTTCATCCAGCTCCACACCTTGTTATCTCGGATTCTCCAGCATCTGCAGTTCCTACTATCTCTGATACATTATTTCCATTATTTGTGCTTCCAGTACTGACTGTTCTTTTTCTCCCTACTCCCACTTCATTTCTGTTTTTTACTGGTGACCATTTTATCCCGCTGTGTCACTACTTTCTCTTCCCTCAATGCGTGCCGCGACCTTTCGAGTCCAACGCACTGATTGTGCAGGAATGAGACTTTCACAATACAATGCTAACACCTCCCACTACAGCAAAAACTGGCACCCAGCAACACATTGTTTATTGCTGTAAATCAGTTTTATGTTCAGGAAAGTCAGATATTTGGTTACCAATTAACAGATGTTTACTTTCAAAGCAGCTTTTATTTAAGAAACTTCCTCACTTAAGGTTGGATCATTTAGTATATTCGAGGCTGATACAGACAGCTTTTCAATCATTAAAACAGTTCAGGGTTATGAGAAAAAGGTAGGAAAGTGGAGTTAAGGATTATCAGATCAGCTATGATCTCATTGAATGGTAGAGCAGCCTTGATGGACTGAATAGCCTACTTTTCCTCCTTTGACTAATGGTCTTGGGACCGCTCCTGTCATGCAGGTTTAATCAAGCTCATCCAAACTTAGAGACAGTAAAAGTTTTGCATTGAAATTATGAGTACTGAATAGATTTCAAAATACAGGGTCTCAGTTTGAGGAATAGGCAGAGTGTATTTTTTGATGGGTACATTTCAAGTAACACTTTCTGATTAAATTTCTGCCTGAGCTGTTATGATGCTGGTACTAACCAGTGATTAAATGCCAGAAAATACGGCCTCTTACCATTTGTGGAAAACTTGAAAGAATATGAGAGACACATTATCTCCCTCATTCTCACACTTAAGGTTCTCATACAAACTCTTATATCCTGCTTTCATTCAAAAACAACTTATTAACAGGAGAATAATTGTTAATATCTGAGCTGCATAAAGTCAGTTCTATTGTTCCTCACCAGAAGGTCAACAGTGAATAAGACAGTCTAAACTGGGTGACAAATTAAAGTGAAACTTTACACCCAGATGGTTAAGAAATGTGTATTGGAAACAGTCAAAAGTTCAAAAGTAGATTGTATGCTTCAGTGGACTTTGAACTGATAGGAAATGAAGTGAACAAGGAAAGGAGGGTATGATCGAAACAAGGAAAGTAGTAGAGAGAAAAATAGGAGAGAGAAAGGTAAAGAGTAATGGAGAGAATCACCGAAATGTTATAGTGAAGACGAGGGCCATTCAGCCCATCATCAGAGAAGAGGGAACAGAGAAACAACAAAGAGAGTTTGAGACAAAAACACATAAAAAAAATATGAATTAGGAGCAGGCCCCTCAAGCTGCACTCTCATTCTATCGATCACGGCTGATCTGATTAATATTCAAAAACTCTGCTTCCGCCCTCTTTTGAGAAAGAGGTTTCCACAGATTTCACAACCCGCTCTGTGGAAAAAGAATCTTCTCATATTTGTGTTAAATGGGTGACCCATTATTTTGAAACAGTGACCCCTGGTTCTGGATTCTCCCACAAGTGGAATCACTCTGTCCACATTCTGACAAGATTGTTCAGGATCTTATATCAATCAAGTTGCCTGTTATGCTTCTAAACTCTGGCGGATACAAACTGAACATGTCCAACTGCTCCTTCCCTGTTTCTGACTTCCACCCATACTGACTCAGTGGAGAAACCCTCCTCTACGATCTCCCTTTCTGCAGCTGTGATACCATCCCAGATTAGCCATGCCACTCCCCGACCTCTTTTACCTCCCTCCCTACTTCTTTTGGAACATCTACACCCCAGAACATCCAACAACCATTCCTGCCCCTGTGTGATCCAAGTCTCCATAATGGCCACAACATCATAGTCCCAAGTACTGATCCATGCTGTAAGTTCGTCACCCTTATTCCTGACACGTCTTGCATCGAAGTAGACACACCTTAACCCATCGCACTGACTGCCACTTTGGCCTTCAACTGTTTACCCTTCATCATAGACTCTCTGCTCTCTGATCTGTAGCTCTGGCTCCCATCCCCCTGTCAAACTAGTTTAAACCCTCCTGAAGAGCTATAGACCCCCCCAGTAGCAACAGAGACGCTGAGGAACAGATTGGGAGACAGATTTTGGAAAGGTGCAGAAGTAATAGGGTTGTTGTCATGGGTGACTTCAACTTCCCTAATATAGACTGGAACCTCCTAAGTGCAAATAGTTTGGATGGGGCAGATTTTGTCAGGTGTGTCCAGGAGGGATTTCTGACTCAACATGCAGATAGGCTGATGAGAGGGGAGGCCATATTGGATTTGGTGCTTGGCAAAGAACCAGGTCAGGTGTCAGATCTCTCAGTGGGACAGCATTTCGGTGATAGTGGTCACAACTCCCTGACCTTTACTATAGTCATGGAGAGGGATGGGAGCAGACGGCATGGGAAAGTATTTAATTGAGGGAGGGGGAATTACAATGCTATTAGGCAAGAATTACGGAGCACAAACTGGGATCAAATGTTCTCAGGGAAATGCACAATAGAAATGTGGAGGTTGTTAAGGGAGCAGTTGTTACAGGTACTGGACAGGTTTGTCCCACTGAGGCAAGGAAATGATGGTAAGGTGAAGGAACCTTGGATGACAAGACATTTTGAACACCCAATCAAGAGGAAGAGGAGGCTTACTTAAGGCTGAGGAAGCAAGGATTGGACAAGGCTGTAGAGGGCTACAAGGTAGCCAGGAAGGAATTGAAGAATGGACTTAGGGGAGCTAGAAGGGGGTATGAGAAAACCTTGGTGGGTAGGATCAAGGAAAACTCCAAGGCTTTCTATACTTATGTGAGGAACAAGAGGATTGCCAGAGTGAGGGTAGGGCCAATCAGGGATAGTGGAGCGAACTTGCGTGCGGAGTCAGAGAAGGTAAGGAGATCCTTAATGAATACTTTGCTTCAGTATTCACCAGTGAGAGGGACCTTGACATTGTGAGGACAGCATGAAACAGGCAGATATGCTCAAACAGGTTGATGTTAGGAAGGAGGATGTGCTAGAAATCTTGAAAAACGTGAGTATAGATAAGTTCCCCGGGCCGGACGGGATATACCCAAGGTTACTACAGGAAGTGAGGGAAGAGATTACTGCCCCTTTGGCAATGATCTTTGCGTCCTCAATGTCCACTGGAGTAGTACCAGATGATTGGAGGGTGGCAAATGTCATTCCCTTGTTCAAGAAAGGGAATAGGGATAATCCTGGAAATTACAGACCATTCAGTCTCACTTCTGTGGTGGGCAAATTATTGGAGAGGATTCTGAGAGATGGTATTTATGGTTATTTGGAAAAGCACAGTTTGATTAGAAATAGTCAGCACAGTGTTGTGAGAGGCAGGTCATGCCTCACAAGCCTTATTGAATTCTTTGAGGATGCGACAAAACACTTCGATGAAGGTAGAGCTGTGGGTGTGGTGTGTATGGATTTTAGCAAGGCATTTGACAAGGTTCCACATGGTAGGCTCATTCAGAATGTAAGGAAGCATGGAATTCAGTGAAATTTGGCTGTCTAGATATAAAACTTGCTGTCCAATAGAAGACAGAGGGTAGTAGTAGATGGAAAGTATTCAGCCTGCAGCTGGGTGACCAGCGGTGTTCCGCAGGGATCTGTTCTGGGACCTCTGCCCTTTGTGATCTTTATAAATGACTTGGATGAAGAAGTGGAAGGGTGGGTTAGTACGTTTGATGATGACATAAAAGTTGTTGGAGTTGTGGACAGCATGGAGGGCTGTTGTAGGTTGCAACGGGACATTGACAGGATGCAGAGCTGGGCAAAGAAGTGGCAGATGGAATTCAACCCAGAAAAGTGTGAAGTGCTTCATTTTGGAAGGCAGAATTTGAATGCAGAATACAGGGTTAATGGCAGGATTCTCGGCAGTGTGGAGGAACAGAGGACCTTGGTGTCCACGTCCATAGACCCCTCAAAGTTGCTACCCAAGTTGATAGGGTTGTAAAGAAGGCATATGGTGTGTTGGCTTTCATTGGCAGGAGAATTGAGTTTAAGAGTCGTGAGGTTATGCTGCAGCTCTATAAAAACATGGTTAGACCACCCTTGGAATATTGTGTTCAGTTGTGGTCACCTCATTACAGGAAAGATGTGGAAGCTTTAGAGAGGGTGCAGAGGAGATTTACCAGGAAGCTGTCTGGACTGGAGGGCAGGTCTTGTGAGGAAAAGTTGAGGGAGCTAGGGCTTTTCTCATTGGAGCGAAGAAGGATGAGAGGTGACTTGATAGAGGTCTACAAGATGATAAGAGGCATAGATAGAGTGGATAGTCAGAGACGTTCTCCCAGGGTGGAAATGACTATTACAAGGGGGCATAATTTTAAGGTGATTGAAAGAAGGTATAGGGGAGATGTCAGAGGTAGGTTCTTCACTCGGAGAGTGGTGGGCGTGTAGAATGTGCTGCTGGCAGTGGTAGTGGAGTCAGGTACTATAGAGACTTCTAAGCGACTCTTGGATAGGCACATGGAGGATAGTAAAATGTAGGGTAACCCTAACCCTATCGCAGGATAATAGGTCGGCACAATATCGTGGGCCGAAGGGCCTGTACTGTGCTGTACTGTTCTATGTTCTCTGTTGTATGTTTAACGCTTTGTCAGAAGACCTATCCATTCCAGGTTTTACTCCAAAATATTTCCAACTCTTTTATATCCTTCCTTAAATAAGGGGACCATTCCTGTTCACATTGATCCAAATGTGGTCTCACTGATGCCCTGTCAATATTTTTTGAACGGAACTGTCCAGAGATTTCATGACCTACCTCTGGTGCAGGTGGGACTTGAAACTAGACCTCCTGGTTTAGAGGCAGGGACACTACCACTGTATCACAGGAACCCTTAACCAATGCCCTGTTTACCAACTTCCTTTGATTTGTTTTACTTCTTCGCTTTTGTACCCTGTGGACTGGATTTCTGTGTGCCCAACTGGATTGGCCCAGTTCTAAAACTCCACTTCTGGGTCCTGTGAGTTCTGTGAGGCTGGAAGGACAGTGGGGGTGGAACAGGAATGTGAAGTCACCTACATTGTTAATTGAGTTCATTCTGATGATTAAGTAGCTCCTATGAGCTTACCTTCAATGGCATTGATTTTGGTGCAGTAGGGGTGTGGAATTGTGAAGAAGACTTACATCAGACTCGAAATGTTAACTCTGTCTCACTCTCCACAAATGCTGCCAGACCCACCGAGTTTCTCCAGCAGTTTGTTTCTTTTTCACATCCCCAGTGTGAAACTTCTCTTCTCAGAATCAGAGTTGTTGTGGGGCAGGAAGAAGCTATTTGGCCCATCATGCCTGCACTAACTCGATCATTGAATGTCAGTCTCCTGCCCCATTCCCTGCACACCATTCCTATTCAAATAACCATCTAACACCCTCTTGAAGGCATCAATTGAACCTGCTCCAAAAATGTTTCTAGGCAATGCATGCCATACTATGCTACTCTTCCTTCCTTTGCACATTAATTTAAATCTCTATTGTCTCATTCGTGTTTCTTTACAATCAGAAACAGCTTCACCCTACCTACTCAATTCAGCCTGGTCATGATGTTTAAAATTTCATCCCGATTTCCTTTCAACCTTCTCTCTGGGAGAATAGTCCCAGCTTCTCCAGTTTATCCTCATAGCTGAAATCTACTGGAACCATCCTTGTAAATTGCATCTGCACTCTTTCCAATGCAATTGTGAGTTTCCAATTAAGTGGCATCCACAACAGTACACAATACTCAAATAGACTATGTTCTATAATTATCTGTAAGATTTTTTTTACCGTTTGTTTACTGTGGTATCTAATCACTGAATGAATTCACAAGAGGCTGCCAGTGTACTTTTAGTGATAGAACATCAAAGTTTATTGCACAGAAACCTAGAAAAAGCACTAACTATGTTACAGCATGCAGGAACTATTCAAAATAGCCTTATTACAAATAACAGAAGTAAAGATTGAACCAATTTTTGTCTCAACACCAACCATATAGATACTCAAACCTCAGTTAATAATCAGAGATAAAAGGTACTGCAGATGCTGGAGAATCCGAGATAACAAGCATGGGGCTGGATGAACACAGCAGGTCAAGCAGCATCATAGGAGCAGGAAAACTTGACGTTTCGGGCCTAGACCCTTCATCAGAAATGGGGGAGGGGAAGACGGTTCTGAAATAAATAGGGAGAGAGAGGGAGGCGGATAGAGGATGGATAGAGGAGAGGATAGGTGGAGAGGAGGCAGACAAGTCGAAGAGGCGGGGATGGAGCCAGTAAAGGTGAGTGTAGGTGGGGGGGTAGGGAGGAGATTGGTCAGTCCAGGGAGGACAGACAGGTCAAGGGAGCGGGATGATGTTAGCAGATAGGAGATGGGGGTGTGGCTTGAGGTGAGAGGAAAAACAGTTTAGGGAGGTGGAGATGAGCTGGGCTGGTTTTGGGATGCAGTTGGGGGAGGGGAGATTTTGAAGCTTGTGAAATCCACATTGATGCGATTTGGCTGCAGGGTTCCCAGGCTGAATATGATTTGCTGTACCTGCAGCCTTCGGGTGGCATCACTGTGGCATTGCATACCACCCCACCAACCTCCGGATCGAACGCATCATCCTCCGACACTTCCGCCATCTGCAATCAGACCCCACCACCAAAGACATTTTTCCCTCCCCACCCTTATCTGCCCTCCGGAGGGACCACTCCCTCCGCGACTCCCTTGTCCGCTCCACACTCCCCTCCAGCCCCACCACACCCGGCACTTTTCCCTGTAACCGCAGGAAGTGCTACACCTGTCCCCACACCTCCTCCCTCACCCCAATCCCAGGCCCCAAGAAGACTTTCCACATCAGGCAGATGTTCACCTGCACATCTGCCAATGTGGTATACTGCATCCGCTGTACCTGTTGTGGCTTCCTCTACATCGGGGAAACCAAGCGGAGGCTTGGGGACCGCTTTGCAGAACACCTGCACTCAGTTCGCAACAAACAACTGCACCTCCCAGTCGCGAACTATTTCAACTCCCCTTCCCATTCCTCAGATGACATGTCCATCCTGGGCCTCCTGCAATGCCACAGTGATGCCACCCGAAGGCTGCAGGAACAGCAAATCATATTCAGCCTGGGAACCCTGCAGCCCAATGGCATCAATGTGGATTTCACAAGCTTC